>CM061040.1:60063172-60208172 GCA_030762985.1 Adelphocoris suturalis | reverse complement strand
TAATTCTAAACAATAAAATTACTGTTGTAAATAATAGAGAAATAAATTCTCCGTCGACCACGAGAAATTCTCAAGTTGATCGTTTTATACGAAAGTAATTGTATTTGAAATTCTGTAACAGTCGGATAATATCAGCTATTTGCGAAATTATGGTAATTAATTGAGCTTCTAATTGAAGGAATGCTGTAAGAAGTCTATTTCTGCATAGATTAACCACAAACGATTTGATTTTCCTTGAGTGAATGAAGGTGTTATATAAGTTTGAGTAAATTCCGATCTTACACTTATATGCTACAATTCACGCGGACAAATTCACCATTAATAAATGTGTTCAGCATGTATTTTAGCTTACAAAAAATCTATTTGAACATCACTATTTGAACAGCAGAGGTTTGCGGAATTTAGCATGACACCTTATTCAATTCACCTAGCTCTGGTGAACTCCTTCTTTGTTTTATCACATACAAATGCCGCTTTCCTTCACCTCCTCGCAAATCTGATGAAAACTAGACCTTGTTCCTCGGAGTACATTTTCACAGCGCAGGAGCTAATAATGATGTAATCACGTTGAAATTAACGTGGGATAATCAAACCATTGTCCCCCAACTATACACCAAATTTGAGCGGGATCGGACGACTAGGGCGTGAAAAAATTATGCTTGAAAGAATTTACATTTACGCATATGCAAAATGGAGTAATGATTTGAGAAGTATGGAATAAATAGTGGACCAATTACCGTGCAACCCGCACATTCCCTGAAAATTTCATCAAAATCAGATGAAAACTGTAGAAATTAGGCTCGTTTAAAATGAATACATATTCACGCATGCGCCAGAGCTACTAATGATAGGATTATGTTGAAATTGCCAAGGATTGCTCAAGTTAACCTCTTCCACCTAACCTCTAAATTTGAGAGAGATCGGACAACGGGGGCATGAGAAAATCATGGTTGATGGAACAACAAAACTCATAGGGGACAATCTTCACCCTAACCCTCAAATACCATGAATATTTCATAAGAACTGGTAGAATATTGTGGAAATCGAGCTTGTTACAAGGATTTACGGACATAACACAAAGAGATAGAGAGACAAAGACACAGAATGAAAGTTGTTCAGAATAGTCTAAAATGTAAAATGCGCATGGCAATTTTACCACTGTAAAAACACAACAGCTGTTTGATTTTACTAGAGACCACAACTTTTAAATCTCGCGAAAGTGAAAAGAATGCTTGCGGTACCTATAGGTAGATTTGGGAGCAATTTAAGAGATGAAATTTAGCATTTAGGTGCCAATACTTCACAACTATGTACATCCACACGGACAATAGTTAATAAACTTGATTTTGCAACGGTATAATAAATTCCATTGGAACTACCTATATCACCTGATAATTCCAATATTGGTACTATATCGGCTGATATTTACAAGGAAATGTTTGTGTATTCCAGGGTCACTATCTAGCGATCTTTGATGGAATTAGAAGCTTGATCGTCGAATCAGTAGACCCGCTACCAGCGCGTGATTCCTCTATCTTCTCGCGCTTAGAAATTCGAAGGTTTTTTCCCGATGTTCAAGCCCATAGGGAAAGCGAACTATTCAACGTACCGCGTTGCGGGTGGTTTTAATCGATTCTTTGGGATCAAATGTATCATTGACAAGCAAAAAATTATTACTGTTACTTAGTTTTTGAGATCTCGATTTTTTTAATGTTTAGCTCTGTAATAGGTACAACTCTTTAGGGTTGATAGAAATTGATGCCGAGCTTCTAGGACCATCTAGACCCCAAATGTGGTAATAAGACAACAGATAATAAGAAATCGACGTTATAAGAAATTAACGTTTGTGCATGCACACATACTACCATTAATCCAACGACAGTGAAATGTATAGGGGACCGCCTTGGAGCTAAACCGCATGATCCCTGAAAATTTCATACAAATCGGTCCATTAGTGACGGAGTTTTGTCTGTAGATATTATTTTTAGTTTTGCGAATGCGCTATAGTTATTGCTCCACCAATTGCAATTTAATTCATAAGAAATTTTTCCTGGAACATTTACCTATCTACTCCTCGAGTTTGAACGAAAACGGTATAATAGATGATAAAAAATCGACGTTATATGAAATTACCGTTTGCGCATGAGCACAGACACTACGCATGCGACGGCAATGACATTTATAGGAGACCGTCTAGCATGCGTGTCTCCACGTGTCTTGTATCCGTTGTTAATTAGCTGGTTATGTACTCGTGGGAAGTGTAAATCATAAACTGTATTATTTTTTTGCTGTACTTAATTGATAATATTTATGGAAAATTAATTTGTAAGAAATAGTCGGTTTGGAGTTTTAGAATAGACTGCATTTTTTCGAATGAAAAAATCTCTAAGTAATAAAATTAACTTGTGGGCCTAAAAGTAATCAATCATGAAGTTAGTAATTTTGATCTTGGAAACGAAAAATTTACTTTGAAAATAAATCAAATCATGGAAACTAAAATAAATTGAATTCGTTCCTTCACCCACAATGCGCATTGGTTATTACCTACTCTATCAATCGCGATATAAAATATATCGCATCTTCCTACAACATATTATACCCAATCATTTACCGAGTTTGAACGAAATTGGACCAAGAGACGATGAGAAATTGACGATATGAGAAATTCGAGTTTGCGTATGCGCACAGTCTACTGTTGATTCAATGGCGTTGAAAGTTGCAGGAGACCGTCTAGGAGCTAACCCGCACAATTCTTGAAAATTGCATTGGAATCGGATTAAAACTTGGTATTGTTTTGGGCCTGACCAGGATTTACCACAGACAGACAGACATCAGACAGACAGACACACAGACACGGAACAAAAATTTATCAGCACGTTCTGGAACGCAAAAAGCAAGTGGAAATTATGATTTTGGAGGGCACGTTGATCAGCACATTCCGAAATGCAGAAAGCAAGAGGAAATTCTGATTTTGGAGGACACGTTGATCAGCACGTTCTGAAATGCTGAAAGCAAGTGGAAATTCTGATTTTGGAGGACAAGAATTTTTTCGACTTCAATCACGAACACAAAGCGACCCTACTTTGGGTAGTTAGGAAGCAAAATTAGTATATTGGTATGAGTGTTGGCAATACGTGAGGGAAGGACGTGTACCTTGGGCATTTTTTCATTGTAGCTTGGTTTAAACGAAGCCTCTTGATCCCTCCCCCTCCCCTGTTTATTGGGGTAAATCCATCCTCTTAGTCTGGAAGCCATGGCCGGAAATAGTAATTTGAGGAGAAGGTCCGAGAATAGATTTTGAAAATTTAGTCCTAAATTCATAAAGACGGCTTGATTTGCCCATTTTAAGTTTTCTTTAATAATTCCTAAACCAAAGCAAACCAAGCAAATTTTTAGAGCATAAAAAACAAGGCAATATGGTCCCAAAACCTTGACTTATCTCTTCGAATAAGCGACAAATCACTAACGATTGAAAATCGGGCTGATTTTGGGCGAGTCCCCCCCTCCCTCCATTTAGAATCTCGCCCTTCAAAATCATATATTGGTCTGATTTTAGTCATCCAACGCTCATTTCACTTAAGATTAAATTTCTTTCGAAATTTTGTATCGATTATATTTTATTTGAGACCTTTCCCCATTGACTTACAGCTGAAGTTATGAATTGTATGTCATTTTACACATAAAATTCGCAAAACCGGCCTTTTACTTTGTACTTTAATGGGAAACGGTCTGAGCAAAACGATCTTGGGAAACGGTCTTGCTCTAAACAAACTTCGGAAAGTATTTAACCTGAACCAGACCAATATTGAGGTCGCTAGGGGTTTTTGAAGGGCAAATGCCTATGCGTCTTTAAGAGATTTTCTGCTGGCTTGGCCCATGTTCCTAGGCAACGAGACAGTTGCCATCGTCTCATACTTTGGGTAGGTACATTCTCCAATTTTGTGAGGAATTTTGTGAAAAATATCTAAGTAATCAGCTTTTGCATTCATTTATTCGTTTATCTAATATAATTAGAAGCTCTTGCTTCAGAAACAGGTGAATACTTACTGTCCAAGATGATTATATTACACTTTAATTCAGCTATAGGGAATCACATTTGAGAATCTTTTTTTTTTTTTTTTTTTTTTTTTTTTTTTTTTTTTTTTTTTTTTTTTTTTTTTTTTTTTTTTTTTTTTTTTTACTGCCAATTTGAAATAATTTTTTGTAGTTCTGCCTGGAGCAGTTCTGTAGCATCTTCATGTAACGTTCATGGTTTCTGTGAGCTGTATAAGTAATATAATGGGGGCTATGAGTTAACATCGATAGTCTAGATCTAAGGGCTACTACATTTTTTCTGCTGCTACTAACGGAGTTCAATACGCAGGCGTAAGCAATATGTGCGATGTTATTGGAATTGCAGAAGAAGGTTCTACATATACAATCGCCTGCTCCTGAATATTTTAGCTACATCAAATAAGTCTACGGAATCTATTCTACGTTGTAATGATGGAATTATTTTGACAATATTTTTGTCACCTAGGTGCGGAATTGCTTTATTTGAGATAAATATTTACCTCCCCAAGCTATAATCCAAGCTGTAGTACTGATTGTATGTTCGGAAACCAGCTCAATACCGAAGTTTTGTGAAGTTTTTTTACCATACCAATATGTATCATCAAAAGTCGAGACTTATATTTGAACCTTTAGCGGGACATTAGAAGTTTCCTATCCATTAATTTCCGAGTTGGATTTCAATTTCATTTTCCGATCATTTTATTGGGGAATCAGAAAGTAGGTGAGAATGGCGAATGTTTCCTACTTAAATATTCCAAGCACGATTTCCCTGTTTAATGCGAGGGGGGCAGTATATTTTCCATATCTGATCAATGCAGCTAATCTCATATTCACTGCGGAGCCCCCTACTGCGCCATGTCATCAATCCAAACAAACAGCGAATGTATTCAACCCATTTGTTCGTGTGATCAAGACGTTGAATTCCATCTCAAGATGACGTATGGTTTATAAAACTGTTACGCTGGTAATAATGTGTTATACCTAGTATGATTTCTGAGGAGTTTATTCAATACCCACTTTCAATAAATATTCCAAACTAGCCTTGTTCAGCGTTTACGATTTTATCTACATTGTACTTACCTTATGTTTCGTACCTATACAATTCATGTACTATGTAAATAAATTCTGTACTATTTCATTCTATACAAGTCTAAGTTTTAATTTATTACTCTCCTGGGCGAGTAAAATACAGTGGGTGGGGTGGGGAGGGGGATATACGGATAAATCATGACCTTTTCAACTCATTTCCACTAATTTTTCCTTGTTCGTTTTCACGCTGTAAAAGCCGTTCATATTCCAATATGCTTGTACAAACAGGACATAGGGACGTGCCTGTGATGCATGAAATAGTTACCAATATGTTTTTATTTCGATTGAACAATCAGATATTGTATGGAATGTACGTATAACAATTTAGAGATCATTTTAGAACTTTCCAAAACGGATTTTAATGTCATGAATTTTCGGATCATTAATATTTTAATAACACTTTTTGTTTAATCAATGAAATCCATAAATTAATTTATTGGCGGAAAGTTATTTATAACAAAGTTCAATTACTTGATCGTGTGCTTAAATTAAATAGGCACCATCCTCTCATATTAAAAACAAGCATATCAAGTGAAATATTGTTGATCACAAAAACCCTAAACGAAACACTACAGCATCATTAGATAATGCGAAAATGACTAACAGTAATCTAAGTTATATTTTGTACTATGAACAATTTCGTTGACCATGAAGATTGTACGTAAATTTGAAGAAATATGTAAATATATCAAATAAAATATGGAATTTACTTACTTGATGAAAGAAATAAAATCGTCTAGCTAAGGTTTGATCCATTGCAATAGTCCTATTGTTTGTATCTTTAAAATGTATAATTTTCTATAATATATTACTAGCTAACTGAATTTTTAAAACAACCTTTTTACAATGGGTTTAGATTTATCATGGATTTAAATAAGCTATTGCTCTTGAAGCATGTGTGAGGTAAAATAATCGTCGGAGAATCGGGTTAAAAATATGTACCTTGGAAACCTAATTGATTTATTAGAGAGTTTTTTTACTTCTCGTGTTCATTTTCTCGTATACGAAAATGGCCTTTCCGAAACGAGAAGAGGTTTTCGTTACGTGGAAACGCTTTTCGGAACGGGAAGAGTCAGCTGTACTCGTGCTCAGCTTTTTCGGAATCGTAATTACGAGACAACTTGACCGTTCTCTAGGTTAACACTCTAGGTTCTAGGATAACTTAGCAACTATCATGCAGTTGGTATGGACACACACACACCTCCAATTGCCTGACTTTCCCCCCGTGCCGTCTATTGTTGGTTTAACCTTTGTATTTGTCTTCCTTTCGTGTTTTTCCCCGCACCTCAACCAGAAGGGTCATTAGCGGCATTTTGTTCTTGCTTTCGACGTTTTATCGACGATTTCAGCTTTTTCATTCTCACGATTTCATTTCAAAGTTCATTTTACTCATTTTAAAGATTCGGGTTCTTCACGGCTAAATCTTTTTTTGTATGATGTAGAGGTAAGTGGTCGTTGTTTGTTACTTCATGTTATATTTTGGAAATTGCCTGCTGTGACAATTGAGTATTGAGCAGTGATTCACTACAAGAGTCACGTTAACGTCACTGTAAGAGTCCTTTAAGCTCTTTCTCTCGGGCTTACGAAAACGCTACGAGAAATCAATGCGAAAAGGTTAGCATTCATCGTGCTCGCTTTAACAGCTTGCTTTCGTGTTTACAAGGAATACTAATTCGAGAAACACAAAAACTCTCCATTATCTCGCTCGTTCCACATCCAAAAGCAAAACAGCAAGGTATCTATTTTAGAAAATGATTACCACACTCACACTTCAGGTAGTCCACTACACACTAAATTAATTACACAAATATCAACACTGTACTTGTTGTTGTACAACACTGTAGCTTGTACTTGTTGTTTTGTTTGTACTTTAAACAAGATACGCGGATTGGGGGTTGGGTGTCGTGCAGCGGGTGTAGTTGGCATCACATGCTTCGCGGCGGATGCAGCTTCTACACTTTTCTGTGTTCTGTGCTGCGTATGCAATAAAAATGAGATGTACATACTTCTGTCCAGCCTCTAGCGGGGCAGAACACCGGTCGACATGTGATGCTCATTTATATAGCAGAAGAAGAAGAAAAAGAAATTTGTTTTATTAAAAAAAAAAAAAAAAAAAAAAAAAAAAAAAAAAAAAAAAAAAGCTCATACAAAAAAATAAAATAAAATTCAGAAAAAAACTAATAGGATTTAGCAAATTCTGGCATGAATTCGGATCGGCGGGGTGAATATTATATTCTCATTCATAGTATCTCAGTCAGTACCAGCCTGCGAGAAGTTGCACATACAGGTGACGCTGATGATGCCAGACGTGGACCATCAAATGAGGATGAAGTTTGGTAGGTGTTCGATCGTCGATGATGACAAAGATGGAGTGGATTATGTCAAGGACGTTTAGCATGGTATTATAATTGTTGTGAATCTTACCTTTATTTTACTGTTATTTATACCCTAATTTTACAAACAAACGGATTATTTTATTGGAACTTAATTTACCAGGCACAAATTGATTACAAGCTTTTAAATTAAATCCTACCCATAAACAAAATACTTTCTTTTTTTTGGTTTTGAATATTCAATTATAGGAAAAAATTATGTAAAAATAGTTTGAAAAATATCAATTTTGGTTTATCTTATGGTACGTAACAGCTAACAATTATAAATTATTTCAAAATTCACGAGTTGAAATCAACTGGAAATTTAAAATTATTAATTTTTATTGATCGAATAATTAATTAAAAAAAAAAAAACTCAGATCATTTAATAATGATTAATTTTACGCATCATTAGTTCATTATGGTTACTTAGCAATAATAGTTTATAACTGAGCGTAATAAATCAGCTTTCCTTGACACTACAGAGGCTTAGGGATTATGAGATGCTGTGATATAATGAGAGCATTCCAAAAAGTGGCTAACGATGTTCTAGCTATGAAAACTAAGGGAGTTACACATCCCTACCAACGCATTGGTTGTAGGTACGTGAAAATCAATAGAAAACCCCACCGTGTCGTGACGTGACGAAAACAAATGGAATCGTCCTGTTGATCATTAAATGATAATAATTTTCGGATAAACTTAACTGTTTTAACCGATTTTACATTTCTAGATCTATTTAAGTGAATGAAGTCTTTCCAATTTTTGCCTATTATTAAAACATTTTTACCTGGATAAATTATGATAACCTAGTAACTCTTGATGAGAATGCATGAGTAACTTCATCCTAATGGTAGGACTAGAATGTACGTTGAATTTCGGGTTATCAGCTCAACAATTTCTAAAGGTATTGAGTATTAGGCACTGATATACTGGCAATTTTGTTGCTGATATACATTTCTAACCGATAACTATGTTTTTGTGAATCGTTAATACTACAATATACTTTTGTGCACAAAGTAAGGAAATTTGTATAGTTCCTACTTTATATCGTATTATATTACCTATATAATCTGTTATATTGTCATTATTATAATCTATCATACGTAATTGTCTTCTTATTCTTTTTGTGCCTACTTAACTAGGTATTACACTGGTTTTCAAATAATTATAATTTATTCTAAATGCCATTTCCAATATCGTCCCCTCTTTCGTAGTACATTGTTCTTATCTGACGAGTCAAATACCATTCGCGCGAATGAATTTTCATAAGGAGAAATCACAAGTACACACAAAAGCTACATACGTGGCCATATTGATCTCACCACTAACAAACACGGAGGAATCACAGTGAGCAGCTACCTCCGTCAATTGCCCAATTCTTCGAGTTTAAACTCGTTTTTGAAGTTTTGGTCAAAGTGGGGGGGGGGGGGGGGGGGGGGGGGGGGGCTAAGCGGACGCAAAGGACTTTTGTTTCTTTTATTCTTTTAATACTTGCTTCGAAATTGGTTGCTCATATGTACAGTCATTTTACGTAGTGCCATACCTCATACCACATTCAAAACTTACATTGATGATTTAGATACTAACTGAATTAGTAAAAAAGGTTTACTACTGTATGTTATAAACTTAAAACATTGTACTTCCTCACTGAACGATATTGATGAAATCATGGTGAATTGAATGGCTGATAGATTTCGTTAGTATCAACTGTATCGTTCGTATATAATAATTTTCTTTTTGTTCTTCAGGGACAGCGACTAAAATATGATATGGTCGGGATGTTCAATCTCCGCCGAGCGTCCCTCACATACCGCTGTGCTTGACATATTCATTTTCAGCTTTGCGACCCCACATTACCTATGATCCGATCGCAACCTGCAAATAGACGTACAACAACCTATTTTTAGAACTATTTCTGAACCACGGGAGTCGAGGAATGACAGGCTCATTTATGTTGTTGAAAGTCTTTGCTTGATTGCTTCAAATTACTTCTGCCGTTTCTGGTGCAACTTTTTTTCTTCAAAATTTAGCAATTCATATAGCTTGGTTGGATTTCGATCTCTGCCTGGGATACTAAGAAAGCTGCTTCTTTCGCTATGGAGTATACAACTTCATTGCCTCAAATGCCTTAATACCATTTTACACATTCTATACTTAATCCTTTTCCTTCTCTCACCATGGTATTCAGCACTGCTCCTATAGGTAAAACGTTGATGGAGATTCGTGACTGGTTTGCTCTTGTCAGCTCAAATTTTTTGGACTGCACTTCAACTGCCTGTAAATTAGACAATTTTTTTTGTCGAACACAGGCTTTGGTTGTATTGAATTGCTTCTATGAAACCCACCAGTTCTGCAAATTGTTGTCTTTAAACCTATATGAGAATGTCTGGTGGTACCTTGAATAATGTTTGTCCATATTCAGTGACAGAAGAGACAGCATTCGGCCAAAAATTGACAGCTCGCCTGACAATTTTTTCCTCTTGGACGTGAAGCCAACATAGTTTCGTTAACACACTTGTTTATAAACACACTTGTATATTTTATTTGGGATCTAGTTGGTCCTAACGTTTAAACATCCCGATCGCTTTACTCGCATAGATGCTATGGGCCAAAAACGGGCGAAAAAGTGTCTTTTTCGGGGCTTTGAGTGTTAGACGTGTTAGACGCACGCCTGGCACGCTTGGCAGGGGGTCACGGTGGCTGGTGAGGGTGGTGAGCGGGGGGTGGAGTGGGAGGAGGCGCCTCGGCGCGGCGCCTTTTGGTGGCTGGAGTAACCAGGGGCGTACCAGAGGGGTGTAGGAGAGTGGATATTTATTACTTTTACGTGTTATAACCATATAATACACCGCGGCACCATGAGGTGGGTACAGCGTTCCTTGGAGGCATGAATATATCGCACCCATCCTAGAATAAGGGTACAACTCAAAAATTGTCATTTTCGGCAAATCGCATTCAAAGTTTTCCTTCCACACCATTGGCTACCCGTTCCTTGGAACACGATGAACTTAATTTATCTTTGCGAAACTTGTTTCCTACATTATTACTCTACCGCCCCATGGTGAATAAATAGTTTTTTTGCCAGTGGGAAGGGAGTGGGGTGAACGGTTTTGTTGATTTTTTAAAGAATTTTTGAGTTGTTCCAACTCAAACACTGAAATCTCACCAGTCAGGATCCAAAATGTTCAGAAAAGAAAGACACAAGTTAAAATTGTCCACACAAAAAGGAAACAACTAAAAACGAGACACAGACTGCGTGAACTCAACTGAATTGTGTCTTTCTTCCTAGGACGTGAATTGGTTACTCCCTCCGTAGAAGAAAGACACACGCACTCTGTATCGGAATTAGAGTGCCCTACACATATATCCACCTTCTACAGACAAACTAGACTGTTTCTACTTCTCAGAACCACAACTAACTCAAAAATCGCGATTTTTGAGTTGTACCCTTATTCTAGGACGGGTGCGATATGTTTTTTTCTAGGTCATATTTGTGTGTTAATACCAATGCTTTTCCTACGCATATTTAATAACATATCCTCTCCTTTTCGTACGTACTTAGATAATGATATTATTCAGGCAATAACTATTTGAATAGATAGGAGCTCAAATCGAGAAATATAAACATGAGTATATACTTAATTATAGAAGTATTGGTTGTGGCAACTCGAAATAGGACACGCCGAGGAGTCTGGATGGGCCTTATGACGTACGCAAGCCAACTAAAACTACGATCAAACTCAATTGAAAAAATAATGAACCTTTGTGAAATAATTTGCAGCGTTTTTTACCATGTTTTAGTACTCGTACGTAAATTTAAGCTTGTAACCAGTAATAACCTACCAAAACAATAAAGACATTAAGTCGGTCCTGTAAGCTTGTCCGCCATCCTCGAAACCGTTGAGCCTGTTGAATACTGAATAACTATTTGTGATCCATTCAGACTCTAGAAACTCCAGAAGTTGACTGCTCTCGTTCTCACTGAAGTAAGAATAATTGCAATAATATGGGAAGATGTAAGTTGAAGAGAAGAGTTGAAAATTTGATAGAAGTACAAATATAAACTAAATTCTACAGAGAAAACCGTAACCGTCTATTGGTATTGAATGGCTGGCCTTGGAAAACTCACTAAGCATTGGCTAAATTTGAAATACGGCTGACCGCGGAAAATTTAAATTCATAGGTTAGATGGAGCTCGACTAGAAATGGATAAAACAACTAAAATGGATCAATGACTATGTTACGTGAAGAAAAGCTCTTCTCCGCGGATAGTTTTGTGTTCTCCGTAAAATTGAACACTGCGACTAATGAACAGTGTCTCAGTGATAACTAATAATCTCCCTTCTACGATTATGATTAATCTCTTCGCTTTAAATGATTGATTCTGAAAACCTTAGAATATAGAAGCTAAATAGATTGCCTTCTTTGTAAGATGTATCTCCGAAAGATATTCTAATGTTGTGATGTATGAGTAAGTGATCGTAGTTTTAAGGCTGAATGAATATCAACGAATGTAGGGAGACTGGATCGTCATATAGAAGGCATGTCAATAATGACAATGTTCTCTGGTTCGTAAATGACTACCACACTGCAAAGTAAGTGCAAACCTCAGGACGGGACCGTATGATGAAAGCGGGTGCAGTATTCGCATCACGTAGGATTCGGTTCACCCCCAGATGAGATAGGTAGGTACCTTCCTTCCTTCCGCCGCCACCCTCAAACACCCACTCGCGTTTAGCAAAGAGCTCGGAGAGTGATGACGAGGATAAACGACGCCAGCGAAGACGCCCTACGTGACAGAATCCACCTATCCACGACCTGACGTCAAATTTTCCCGCTAACAGGGAAATGTCGGCTCACGTAGTCACCTCTCCTCTCGAGCGGCCAACTTATTCTCTTACCTTGGGCTTAGCCCGAAAACACCACTTTGCCCGATAATTGGTAAAGTAATTCCCATAATATCTAACTAGTGAATGATCCAAAATGAGACGTTCCATTCACCAAATACAAGTAAGAATTAACAAATCTACCTTGCAAAGGCCTCGAGTATGAGACGATGAAGTCGCGGACCTCCAAACAACATGGTCCATTATTTTCCACACCAAACGCCAGATTGGAGTCAAATTATAATATCCTAATAATAAAAGTCTATCGAATCGGTTATGGCACATTCCTCGTGTCCATCATATGATGATCGTGTGGATCTGAAATGATTTTAGTTCTAAATCATGAAAGACGATCTAAATACCTGAAAACTCCGTCAACATCGACTGAAAACTGTAGAAGTCGGTCTTGTTACAAAGATTTGAGGTTCACACTTGCGCGGTAGCAGCTAATGACGATAGTGATGGAACTCAAATGTGGCAACCAAATCGCAATTTCTCAAATATCCTCCGTATTGGAGTAAGATCGGCCATCAAAATGATGGCAGATGTGTTTTACTCGCGCATACTCGTAGTGAAGGATTGATTGAATTGATTAACAAGCATATTCCTTGAAAAATACCTCAACATCGGATAGAAACAGTGGAAATTAAGCTTTTTAAAGGGATTATCGGAAACACGGACAGCCACTTACGCACACACACTTTTTTTTTTTTACAAAACTCCCCTCAAAAGCGGAGGGGGCACACCATTAAATCAAATGAATAAATAAATAAAATAAAGTGGGGGACACCCAGGTTTACCCGACGCCGTCTCTGGGGATGAAGGAAGTCGCAGGAGGAGGAGGAAGCCGAGAGGAATAAAAGGAAGTGCCAATATAAAATGACCACTAAGATGTAAGAGCCCTTAAGGACGCGAGTGGTGATACCGCCAAGTACTCCCGCCAAGATGCCCAACTCGAGTAACTCCATGGCGCTTTTCCGCTCCACACCCCACGACATGACACGTTCGCGGCCATGACCTTGATGCTATTGGTTGCCACTCCTTTTAGCTCAGATATCACTTGCCACAGATCATTCCGATCACATTTACTTATCTTAGCCCGTCAGGTCTGCTACATGTCCGTGCTGCCACTGACAACTTGGATATCTAGGATTATGGCAGACCCATCGGGCGGTGGCAACAATATCTGGCATCTTGCCTCGGTCACGGCGTGTGATTTAACCCTTTCGATATATCAACTGCTGGATGCAAAGCATCTGCTATCTACTTGGCAACCACATCGTGACGTAAAATGAGGTCACCGTGAGTACGAGGACACTGCTGCACCACATGATGAAGATTCTCATTTTTACCAAAACAGGCACAGCAAAGGGTGTCTACTGTCCCGCGAGCACTCCTTGAACACCTCAATGGGATGGCTAATGTAGCCACCCAGACAGCGTGAAAATGGCGATAGTGGCATGTCTCTATGCCCTCTGAAGACTATTCTACCCAGTGGGTAGAAATGGGGGATTCAGAGCACTTTCGGAGTTCTTTACCATCTACTGAATTATGTGGTGCAGCAGTGAACTCAATAGATGAGCTGGGTTTTGGAGCAGTTGGTGTTAATTGATCACACCATGACAACTGCTGCCGGGCAACTTCCTAGTTCAAGCCCCTATGGGCGAGCAGGCGCTGGCGGTTTAATGATGGGATGCTGGCTGAGAGATAAACAATACCAGCCCAACGGCCTAGACCAGTGCGTGAATATAGGCACTTGGGACACCAGGTGGGAAGCCTAGCCAAGAGCGCACATCAGAGCGAATTTCACAATCTAACTGAAGCAGCCTCTCCACAGTAAGCCTACCACAGACTAACCTATAGGTTTGCTTTGGCACTACGTACGAGTCAAGGAGGCGCAACTTCTGCTGTGGCTTCAATGGAGCCTTGGTGACACAACCTAGAACTCCACCAAGGTCCACTTGGCTTGCGGCTACAGTGGCCACACCCATGAAGTTGATCCCAAGGTCTGTCCTAAGACAAAGCACTCCTGATCCACTATCTACACCTTATGTTGGCGGCCTGCCGAGACCAAGGAGACTAATCCACACTTAGAAGGGTTGACCACTAGACCACACCTGGCTTGCTGCACCGCAAAGGCATTAAGGGCGATTCACAAGCTCTGACGGGTTTCAGCAAGTAGGATGACATCATCCGCAAAAGCCAATGCACCTAATCGCACCCCAGGGGCGAGATCGAACCCTATTTCATCTGGCAGCTTACCCAACACTGTATCCACGACCAGGTTGAAGAGAAGTGGCGATAGAGGATCTCCCTGGCTCACTGTGACAACATCCGCTGACATCTCACATCCTGCCTCCAGGACCATAACGTATTCGCTGCACAGACAGGCAATATACTCAATTAGAAAAGCAGGGGCCCCTATACCACGAAGGAAATCAGTCAGGGCAAAATGGCTTACAGTGTTAAAGACCTTAGCGACGTCCAGAGCGGAAAGTTGGAGCTGCTGTTTCTTGATGCGGACAAGCAAAATGACAGTTTGGAGAACCGTTAGGTTCTCCGCTGTGCCATCTGTAGGCGAAAATGCTTTCTGGCTAGCTTTTGTGGCTAGTGTCACCTATGACACTAGCCACTTGGAAGCGAGATGTCAGAATCTTTTGAAAGTGGCGAAAAACTACCGACGATGTAGAAAAAGTTCGGTAGCCACCAGGCAGACTTCCTCCTTTCTCTGAGATGAAGATGGTCCGGGCACGGATCATCGCTTTTGTGGGTCTTCCCGAAAGAAGTAACAGGTTGAGGATGAGCAGCTTGACATTTTTCGGGGCTTTACTCCAGCCTCAGGTAGAAATACAATCAAGTCCAGCAGACGTCGAGTTTTTGACACGGCACTTCTGTGCCTCGTCATGAAGCACCGGCGTGCACATAGTGTTGCGTAAAGAATCTCTGGTGAAAGCTGTGGGCACCAACTGCTCACCAGGGTTGTGGCTGGGAGCACTCATGAGTGGCTCATAATAGTCGACAAACTCTTGAAGAAGGAGTTCAACTTGTTCATCTCCAGCTCCCTCCGGTACTTTCACAGTTACAGGAGCCAGATGCTTCCTCCGAAACTTTTGCATCCGCTGGTACTCCCACCTCCTTGCTTGCTTGGCTACTCTGCGACCTTCAGGAGGCACTAAAACAGGAGGATTTCCTCCCTGATACATAAGCCGGGACTTCGTCTTGCAAGCCATCAGTCCTCTCAGCCCCCCCCCCCCCCTCCCCCAGTTGCTGCAGGTAGGCGCTCTTAGAACCTTCAATGCGACCTATCTGCTCCCTGAGCCTCAACACTTCAGTTTTCAAATCGTCAAGCAGACCAGAGGTCCCGGGAGAAGATTGCTGAATAGCTGGCTGCTGTCCCAAGCTTGTAGGAGTTGCGGGAGAGGCTCCACGGCTATTTGCCTGGATTGCGTCCTGGTCAAGCTGCTTGTAGTGGGGCCTCAGGCAAAGAAATTGAATGGCAGAAAGCGTGCTTGCGAGAAAACATTTATATTCTGTATCCCTTTACACATGCTTCCGCCTGCTGTCATTCGCCGCGAATCCTCAGAAGCATATCTAGGCTGTTTTCGCTCTATATCCATTGCAGGGTTGGCCAGTACAGGATGCTTCTGCTAGACGTGGGCTCTGAGGCCATACTTGGAACTGAAGGCTCTCTCGCAATGGGTACAGTGGATGAGGAGGTGGGATAGGAAGATGAGAAAGAAGAAGAGGGAGAGAATGGCCTACGCCCCTGCCTGGAACCCCCCGAGCAAATCCTCTAGAACCCCGCGTGCCAGGGACACGAGCCTCCCCCCTAATCGCCAGTGGGTCATTCTGCCACCCTCTGTTCACCCAGAGTGTGCTCGGGTTGCACGACGGGGACGTATTACCTTGACTTGGGTAGGGAAATGAAGGAGCTCCGAAGAAAAGAAAAAAACACCGTTACCCTACCCCAGCATCCCCAGTACACACACATACAGACACACGCACACGCATACAGACATGATACCAAAGATGTTAAAAATGGTTAAAACTTAATATGCGAGTAGGTGTTTTGATTTTATCCAGAGTAATAAAATAAAATTACGCATGAGGTCTAGTTGCGTTGAATCTTCGGCACTACTTTCAATGCCCAAAGGTTAAGTTGAGATTTAAAAATGCATGACCTCAATAAATATCGAAATAATGTATACCTACGTATATAGGTATATATATATATATATATATATATATATATATATATATATATTTTTTTTTTTTTTTTTTAGAAAAAACTAGACAGGAAAACATGAACACCGACCGGATAGAGGATCAGAACTTGTCTGAGCGTAAAAAAGTGGCCTCATAACGACGACGATCGAGTTAGCTGATATAGGTAATTTTAATGGAAATATTTTTTCAAGAAATCGTATCTATCATAACTCTTGTTATATTCAGTAGGTGGTCTACTGAACTGTTGGTTTAATTTCATTTCTTTGATTTTCAGATGGTGTTACCATTGAAACTAGTAGTTGCCTTCGATTATTCTTAGTTACCAGCTTACATGCCTTACAAGCCCTTGTAATGTCCAGAGCAATTAGTAAAGTGTATGTTTTTTTTTAACTTCTTTATTTTTCTCACAGTGGGTACCACTGTTGTGCCTTTAATAGTTATAGATATACCATCTGCGTATATGTAGAAGAGCTATCTGATTCAGAAATAACAAATTGTCGAGTTTTAATTTTAAGCGTTTTTCAATACCTATTGTTTTTCTTGTTCATGCTAAACCTTCTTACTTCTCTTCCTACTCCTGTGTGTGTGTGTGTGTCTGTCTGTGTGTGTGTGTGTGTGTGTGTGTGTGTGTGTGTGTGTGTGTGTGTGTGTGTGTGTTTGTGTGTGTGTGTGTGTGTGATCTATCGTTAAACGGTCAGTTGCATGCTATTCCTGGAAAAGCTAATAACGAAATATAAACTTTTGAAATGCACATTGCGTCCGGAAGAGATTCCGCGGGTTCATCACGCAAAACCGCAAAACACGAGTCGGAAAAACAATTTCCCCCACACCAACGGTCCAGCCGAAAACCGCTTGAAATGAAGGTCCGGAGGAGGTCGAATGTGGTCGAGTTTGGATTTCAGTAAGCCAGCGGGGCGTGGGGGGTCTGATTGCCGTTCGTTAATCGAGGCACGTAGATCTGAGCCTACTAATGTAATCTCTCGAGGCCTGTTGAGTTTCACCGAGAACCCCTCGCCACCACCACTTCTCCACTATAGCAATAGCAGCCAGTCAACGTACTCAGGGCCTGCGGGAGACGCAAACATACAAATCAATGCGGGTTTTCTCGCATGGAAAGTCGGCCGGGGAGGGGTCACGGGGACCCGCATCTGTCATAACAAAAAACAGACGCGGAATCAACAACCCGACGCGGTTTACCTTCACGTTCCCTTGAAAAGTTGATCCATGTGATGCGCGGGGCGTTCGTCACAATTTATGTATAGCTTTCCAAATCCATGGGCTCGGCCCTAACATAAAAAAAAGGAGAAAAAAAGACATCCGGCGGAAGAGGAAATGATATACTTTTCATTATTTATTATTATTTTTCCGTCCACAGAGTTGCATTAATATTTTAACCACTAGAACCCAGTTTATATAGCTGTGGTAACCCTCCAGTTGCATTTCAATTAATGACAACTGTTTGGTTACTAGGATGACTGTAACTGGTGTGATTTTAACGAAATATAAATAGATCGTGTTTGATGATACTCAAGCTAATAGTTTTTTTCTTCAATTACACTGTATTTTGATATAATGTGAAACACTCAGGAATGGCAATGGCGCAGTCGGTAGGACCCCACGAAAAAGGTCAGGCTACTCCTTCCCTAGCACAGCTCTTCTCATGTTCCAAAATGTAACATAACCTGAATCTACAACTCATCGAAAATGTGAGAGAAAATTTTACACAATCCTTGAACACTCTACAAAACAGTTTTGTATTTAAAAAAAATGGAAATGAACCCTTCTGATGGCAACAATGAAGACCCACGAACATGGATGTTTTTATTAGAAAAAGTTTGCTTGCATAATCATAGGCTTAGAGATGAATAAAAGATCAGCCACTTATTGGGAAATTTTACTCCCAGAAGCATGGTAGAAGAATGGTTTTATTCTGCTTTTGTAGATCCAACGAAGAGTACTTGGCAAGAGTGGAAAGAATCTTTCTTGGGAGCTTTTGGACAGAATCTTGTTGTACTGGCTGAAGAAGTAAACCTGTGGAGATATGATCGGGGAAACTTCATGGAATAATATTATGATAAAATACGGAGAATACATCGAGCATAAGGATCATGATCTGAACGCACTGCGAACATTATGATTATGATAGACTTAACTGATCATTATACAAGAACAGCTAGCAACGGTTGACCTTCATTCAAAGGAAGATCTAAGAAAGGTATTGTCTCGTATTCGACCTCTGAATTATCATACAGTCAACGATACTGTATCCATTAGCAACAGAGGTAAGAGTGAAGTGGACGGTAAGGTTTCCGTAGGTATTATAGGTAGTTCTTCAACAACTAAAATACCTATTTTGACACCGCTTACTCGTCAAGTGAAAATTCAAGATACCAAGGTCCTTGCCCCGATAAGACACAGGTGCGCCTGTGAATTCGCTATGGGCAGTCAAATGAAATGGATGGAGTTTTAATGACGTAGTTCAATCACTCAGAGGATTTAATGGGTCCATCAAAAAAGTGAATCAATCGGTTACCATTGATATAATGTCCAATGTTGTAAGCATGACTGATTGCACTCACGTAATGCCTGAACTGACGTACGATGCTACTATCGGTTTTCCTACTTTGACTAAACTAGGTTATAATCTTCTTCAGAGAGTAAATTCTGTAAGATTGATTGATCAGGTGTATAGTAACGATGATGTCAATAGAATTTTCCCCAGGTTTTCTGAAAAAAGAGGGGATCCCGATTACCTTATTCAGTTCAAACTCAGAGTTGATACACCAATAATCAGGCAAAAACTGTATCGTCTATCTTGAGAAAATTATGCTTGGGCTCGAACAAGAATACTAGAACTGCTAGACCGAGGTATAGAGAATCTCATTGAAATTACGCTTCGCCTTTTGTGATTGCTCCTAATGAAGATGAAAGTTTGAGGCATTGCCAAGTCAACGTAGAAATTAACAAGTAAAGTATACCGAGCTAGATCCGTTTCAATTCCCAGTTATAGATGATATAAACAGCGGTGACTAACAGAATGGGTTTAATAAATTTTCGTTTTTTTTTTTTTTTTTTTTTTAAATAATAAACCATAATTACCGAATTTTTGAAGACAATTAAACCATTACAATATCTCAAAACATTAAGTAAAACATTTCTAAATATTCATCATAGCAATCTGTTTTGAGGCAATCTGAAAGGATTCCTCAGTTTTAATTATTTTTCATAAGTAAAAATCGTAGTAAAATGTGTTCTATCGCATCCTAACTTCACCTCACCAAATGACAATTCTCAAATTATGTGTACCTCTTATTTCCATTTTCTTTCTCGTTTTCGGATTCAACATTGAATTTTACGTAAGAACTCACGATTTTCATATTTATTCACTATCATTCTGACTCACTCATCAAGAAACACATTTGTTCTTTTAAAAATGGGAACATTTTTAGAATTTTTAGAAATTAACCACACACTCAAAATTATTCCAAGAAACCGTTTGCATTCACATAAACTGCTTTATTTATTATTCTTCCCAACGGTATATTCAATTGTGATTTCAATTGGCTAATTACAGGAGAATTTTTTGTTTAAATTTGTGAAATTCGTTGTTTTTTCCCATGAAATTCAGAGTTTTCCTGAAAAACAACCCTCCATGAACCTACGATTATAGGGCCGGGTTTCACGTATTTTTTGGCGTTAAATCGAGTAGTAACTCTTGCAGATCTATTCAAATCCGTTAGAACAGAGTTTTACTCACAAGTGTTTCGTTCACTGGTTTTGGTAGTCATGTTATTTTGCTGTTTATTATTTATACTCAATTGTAAAACTCGATTTCAACAGATTTGACGAGTTCAGTAAGTGGTACTGTTCGATTACTTTAAAAAAAATACCTTGAACCAAACCCAATCTCGTTGGTTTATAGAGGGTCATTTTTCAAATAACCTCAATCTCATTGGAAAAAGTAAAAGTAAATAAATTAAATAATAACTACTCGTAATTTAAAAATCTCCATTTAAACCTAATTTTTTCCCCTAATTAGCTGTGTAAAAGTAAAATTTTCTATGCCGTTTGAAATACTATTAAATTAATCACTTTTGTGAGAGTTGACGGGCCATAAAATCAATTTTGAATGTGGGGTAAATTTTCGAAACGTCTACTTTTTAACGTAGAATTCTGAATGGTGTCACTAAATTAATACGAAAATCGTCTATTCTTATAGAAAATTTGATGCTGAATCTGAAAATGAGAGATACGATGGGATATAGTGATTTTATGATGTTAATATAGATTCACTTAAAAAAAAAATAAATATATATATATATATATATATACATAGATTGGTAGGTTTTCTCGACTGTATTCTATAAAATAATTTGAAGTTGGGGGATCTTGAGGTTCAGTCAGTGATTAGGTTTTCATCGGGCCATATATTCGATTTATTTATAAATCTTCATCAGGGCTTAGATGGGGGTTTGCTTTTTTCCCTTCATAAGTTGAAACTTGATGAGAACAAACACTTGTTTAAATGCCATTGTTACACTGAATAGAAATTTCTTGTGCTTAGAATGAAAGTAAGAAGATTTGTATCTGCTTTATTTGTTAGCTATCAAATAAAGCAGATACAAATCTTCTTACTTTCATTCTAAGCACAAGAAACTTCTATTCAGTGTAAGAATGGCATTTAAACAAGAGTTTGTTCTCATCAAGTTTCAACTTATGTGAAGGGAAAAAAGCAAACCCCCATCTAAGCCCTGATGAAGATTTATAAAGAAATCGAATATATGGCCCGATGAAAACCTAATCACTGACTGAACCTCAAGATCCCCCAACTTCAAATTATTATATATATAACTTCTGAGATATATGACATACATCATAATTCTTTTTTTGACACATATTCGTTTTCAATATTGGTCAAATTTCAAAATGTGCTAACAAAAATCACTAAAAATTGGTTGAAAACATTGAGTTCATATTATTAACCGGATATTACTTGGAAAAAGTTAATCAACTGTGAACAAGAAAATTTAAAAAAAGCTTCATTAAAAAATTCACTTAAATTTCATATGAAGGTGGTAAAAACTGCAAAAAATGGTAACAATTTGTTAAAAAATAGTGAAATAATACCTATCAAGAAAAAATATTAGTTGCCATAGAATATGGTAGGTGTTTTGCCATTTCTGGGAACAAAAAGGTTTCAAACTTCAGATAATTTGAAGAACAATTTTAATGAAAAACCTCATTGAAATTCGCTCATATGGTAGTACTGCATGAATGAAAATTATCTAATCAATTTACGGCGATACGAGGTAATCAATTTGCACTTGAATGAACGAGCTAATCGACCGAACACGGTTACAAAGTTGTTATAATCATGTTCTTACTTGAGACTGACTATACTGATACTGCATAAAGTAAACCCGTACAATTTCCTCCATTCGCCCAATCAATTGACACCACCAAACTGATGGAGAACAATACCCAAGCTGTGCGTGCAGTCATGGGCATCCTGGGAACTGCGGCCTAGCGGAACATCGCTGGATCCGATTCAGACAATGGCCGACCCTTCAGAGGATGAAGTTGTTCATAAAAGTGTCGAGATTTCCATCGGAAGCGGACATTTCGCTCGTTTTACGATTCAAACCCCCGTTGTTTCTCTTAGCCGCAAAGATAAAGCTTAATGATGCGATGCACTTAGCTATTTACTGGAAGCTGGTTGTATTTTGATGGAGAGCTCTCGCGTAAAATCCCGTAACTGGGTTAGTAAATATTGACATCAACTGCACTGCGCGAGTGTTTGCCGTGGATGCGCGACTCAAGAATAGGTAAAAATAAAGACAGCGTAACCATTCCCAAGCTATCTTTAGATTATCGGTTCTACAGTAGCTACGACCTAATAACAAATGTCAATCACAATCCAATTCGATGTTGCACAACAGGTTATTCCGGTAAGGCAGAATCCCCCACTAACTACGAATTTGGATTTTGTGACCTCGAAAAATTCTTGACTGCCTATTTCGGTCACGAAATCTGTATATGTTTTATACTAAATAACGCATAATTTTTTTGTAACGTCATAGTATCCAGATTACTTCAGATCTTCGTTTTCTTAGGTGCAAGAAAACGCAAGCATCTTTTTTTTTGTGCAACAGTGCCTAAAAAAATATAAAATGAAAGTTGTCAAAGCGTTGCATAATTATCTTTCGTTTCCAAAACGTGCATTTTAATTTAAGGACTAGGGGATGGTTATGTGTTGTTACCAAGACCAAACATGAGTTAAACTCCGGTAATTTGTGTTAGGTACTCACCAGAGACGTAGCCATCTAGAAACAATTGTGGTAATTAGTTAGTATCGATATATAGTATCAATGTTTCTATATACTGCAAATACCTACTGGGAAATAAATTGAAACCATAAATTTCTGTCATAAAGCACCTAAAATTTCAACATTTATGTTGACTTTTCTACTGTATTATCAATAATGTAATACAGCCACAGGTGTTGTTACCTAAAAACACATGTAGTTGTCTACATGATAGCACTTCATTGCATGATTTGCACTCCACAATCATGCGCTCATGTGCGTTTGTAGGCGATAGTAGGTATAACTGATGCATCATCTACATCCAAATCCATGACATGAATAAATATGTATTTACAAGACTTTATGAAAAAAAAGGCCTTTCTGCCTTTAAATTGATTTTTTATTAGTCTCCAACGTAAAAAATTTAAGGACAGGAAGGCCTTTTTTCGTAAAATCTTGTTATAATTTGAACTGTCCAAATAAACAAACATTGTGAATATTTATATATTATTGGGCTGTCAGCAAGCCTATTCTTTTTTCCATAAAATACATTCATGTTCCTACACTAACTTTATCTACCGCCTGGAGAAAAAAACAAAAAAACATTGAAATATATGAATTAATTTCTCAAGAAAATATCCACGATTCAATTTTGATGTTGTTTGATGTGTGTGTGCGCGCACGCGCGCGCGTGTGTGTGTATGTGTGTGTGTGTGTGTGTGTGTGTGTGTGTGTGGTACCCCCAGCTTCCACCAGGGATTCCTTGCGCAGCATCATGTGCACGCCGGTGCTTCATGACGAGGCACATAAGTGCCGTGTCAAGAACTCCACCTCTGCTGGACCTGATGGTATTTCTGCCCAACGTTGGAACAAGACACCAAAAACAGTCAAGCTGCTCATCCTCAACCTGCTGCTTCTATCAGGAAGACCCCCGAAAGCGTTGACCCGCGCCAGGACAGTTTTCATCCCAAAAAAAGGGTTAAGTGGGCCTGGAGGCTACCGCCCGATATCTATTTCGTCGGTGGCCTTCCGCCACTTCCAAAAGGTTCTGGCATCTCGCCTCCAAGTGGCTGGTGTCATAGGTGACGTCCAGAGAGCATTTCGACCAGCGGATGGCACAGCGGAGAACCTAACAGTTCTCCAAACTGTCATTTCGCTGGCCCGTATTAAGAAACGGCAACTCCATCTTGCCGCTCTGGACGTCGCTAAGGCCTTTGACACCGTTAGCCATTTTGCCCTGACCGATTGTCTTCGTGGTGTCGGGGCACCTGCTCGTTTAATTGAGTACGTTGCTCGCCTGTACCACGAAGGCGTGACGGTCCTCGAGGCACGAGGTGAGATGTCGGGGGATGTTGTCATTGGGCGCGGGGTACGCCAGGGGGATCCTCTGTCGCCACTCCTCTTTAACCTGGTCGTGGACACGGCCTTGGGTAAGCTGCCAGCTGAAATAGGGTTCGATCTCGCCCCTGGGGTGCGAGTAGGTGCACTGGCTTTTGCCGATGATGTGATCCTACTCGCCGAAACCCGTGAGGGCTTGCAGATTGCCCTCAATGCCTTTGCTGAGCAGCTAGCCAGGTGTGGTTTGGTGGTTAACCCAGATAAGTGTGGGTCAGTCTCCTTGGTCCCGTCGGGTCGCCAGCATCAGGTGAAGGTGGTGGATGAGGAGTGTTTTGTCATAGGACAGTCACCCATCCCCACTCGATCCGTGCTGGAGGTTTGGCGGTACCTTGGAGTTGACTTCATGGGTGTGGCCACCATTGCCGCAAGCCGTGTGGACCTTGGTGGAGCACTAGCTCGTATCACCAAGGCTCCATTGAAGCCACAGCAGAAGCTGCGCCTCCTTCGCACGTACTTACTGCCAAAGCTAAGCTATGGGCTAGTCTTTGGTAGGCTTACTGCGGGGAGGCTGCTAGAGTTAGATCGCGAAGTTCGCTCTGCTGTGCGCTCTTGGCTAGGCTTTCCACCTGGTGTCCCAAGTGCATATATCCACGCACCGGTCAAGGCCGGTGGGCTCGGTATTGTCTCTCTCTCAGCCAGCATCCCATCAATACGCCGCCAGCGCTTGCTCGCCCTTAGGGGCTCGAGCTGGGAGGTCGCCCGCACTGCTGCTGACCTGGACTTTGTCAGGCAGCAGTTGTTGTGGTGCGACCGAGCAACACCAACTGCTCCAAAACCCAGCTCATCTGCTGAGTTCGCTGCTGCGCTCCATGATTCAGTAGATGGTAAAGAACTCCGACAGTGCTCTGAATCCCCCATTTCTTCCCAGTGGGTGGAATGGGCTTCAGAGGGCATTGGGGCCCGCGACTACTGCCGTTTTCATGCCGTCCGAGTGGCTACACTAGCCACCTCGGTGAGGTGTTTACGGAGTAGTCGTGGGACAGTAGACACCCTTTGCCGTGCCTGTCGGGGTAAAAATGAGAATCTATATCATGTGGTGCAGCAGTGTCCTCGTACTCACGGTGGCCGCATACTCCGTCACGATGCGGTCGCCAAGCAGATAGCAGGCGCTTTGTCATCTAGCGGGTGGGATGTTGAGAGAGAGAGGCTATATCATATGCCGAGTGACCGGGGCAAGAAGCCGGATATCGTTGCCGTCAAGCCCAATGGGTCTGCCATAATCCTGGATGTCCAGGTTGTCAGTGGCAGCATGGACATGGAGCAGACCTGGCGGGCTAAAATAAATAAGTATGACAGAAATGACCTGCGGCAAGCGATTTCCGAGCTAAAAGGAGTGGCGACCAATAACATCAAGGTCATGGCTGCGACCGTGTCATGGCGCGGGGTGTGGTGCGGGAAAAGCGCCACGGAGTTACTCGAGTTGGGCATCTCGGCGGGAGTACTCCGTGGTATCACCACCCGCGTCCTGAGGGGTTCTTACTTGAACTGGTGGTCGTTTTATAGGGGCACATCCTTTCATCCCATTCTTCCTCCTCGTCCTGAAACTTCCCTTATCCCTAGAGCCGGCGTCGGGTAAACCTGGGCGTCCTCCCCACTTTTTAATTTTTTTTGTTTATTTTTCAATTTAATGGTGTGCCCCCTCCGCCTTTGAGGGGAGTTTTGTAAAAAAAAAAAAAAAAAAAAAAAAAAAAAAAAAAAAAAAAAAATGTGTGTGTGTGTGTGTGTTATGAAGTGAAAACAAATAGTGCAACTTACATGCCCCAAAACATTTCAATATCTGTAATATACCTATTTGTATTCGTGTAAAACGTTTCATTGTTTCCAATCGAATTGTTTCACCATGCCTTAAAAAATTCCTTTGATTAATTATTTTTTGTGGTGTTTTCGCATTGTAATTATTTGCTTGTTCGAACTACTAAATAGATGAATATCAGTTAGAGGGATTCTGAAAAATGTTTTTTCATCTGAATTCAAGTTAGCCTTTGTGGTGTTGGGAAAGTAAAAGACGGGGGAAATATTAGGGACGTGACGTGCTTAGCGGCAACCGCTATAATAGCATTGTTAACTTAGTTGCTGATTCTGTTTCCCATTTGGAGTATGTTGAGTTGGGCTCCCGCGAGGGCAATTCCTCCGTCGGTGTCACGCGTAATGAAGCGGCGGTCTTGGAAATATTGCACCCGAGGCCCTGACGCATGTAATATGCATCCGGTGCCCGGAGAAGAAGCCGGAAGGCGCGACGATAAAGGCAATATTGTGACGAAACCTGCATAGAGACGGAAAGCCTGACAAGGGCATGTTCATATCGTCGATCAGATCAAATTCAGGAAGCCTTACTGGTATGAGATCGATCTTTGAGGAACAATACGCCCTTTCGATTCGGGAATCACCTATAACCAATATTCCTTAGCAGAGGTGTTTGGCAATGTGTTTTCAATTGGAACTATTTAACGACAACATGGCGAAAATAATCATCCATAAGTTTCAACTAACCTTCTTTCCGAAAGTTCAATGAAATAAATGAACAAAATACGAAAAAAGAAAATGCTAAGTAAAGTATCAACACAACACGCTGATACATTGTGACTCGAATATGGTTATTGGGCCGTTAATGGCACACTCTGTCAACAATAATTGTCAACAGGAAAGAATTTAACTGATGACGTAAAGTACGAATAGTTCTCAGAAGGTAGTTGGAAGAGCAACAACTGGTTGTACGTGGAAAGGATGAGACATTTTTTATTAAAGCGTGATATTTTGGTAAATTATTTACAATAATGAATCCATTAATCAACCATGAAAAAAATTTCAAATTTCACCTCCTTCAAAAGTTGTTGGTTTTTATTTCAAATTACGTAGATTCTAAAATTCGAAGGAAAGGCACCTCTCAATGAGTTTTTTTGGAACTACTGGACCGAATTTTATGAAATTATGCTCAAAAACCATTCAAAGGCTGGGAATGTGCTAATACTCTCGGCATATTTTTTAATCAACCGTTTTTTTTTTTTTTTTTTTTTTTTTTTCCAGAAGACAATTGGGAATGGCTCCAGAGCTAACATAATACTATCCATTACCTTAATATTATCCCTCCGAAGACATCATATATATATATACATATATATATATATATATATATATATATATATATATATATATATATTTAGCTTCAGTTCACTTTCAAAAGGAAAAGCAGAATCACTCGGGTAGCAGTTTTACTATCTTAAGTTTAGTGTTTACTCTAGCAGTATCATTGCGTGTGTGGTTAAAAACGCGTGATTTTCTCATGATTTTGGTTATATAATTAATATTTTCATTCAGGAATGACATACCTTTGATAATGTATGGAGATTAAAAAATGATATATCTCGGCGCAACGCTTAACATTGAAGGAACGAGGAAATCTCTCCTTTTAAAATCCTACTTAGCTGATCTAAATGTCTCTAGACTTCAATATTCGTTTTGACGTTCCAAGAGGCCTCCATTTCAAATTTCAGCTTCATAGGTTGAATTGCAAAAATTTAAATCTGCCGCTATATTATTCTCGATAATTCGCGTCAATATTTTGTGAGAATATTTGTTAGCAATATTTTGTAACATTTTTCACTTTTAGGTCCCGGTAAAAGCGTGTTCCACGCTATATCGAGATCAATAATAGCTTTCCCAAAATAGTAGTGAGCCATTTTTGTGCTATGCTAATAAGAAATTACACTTCACAATCAAAGTTCCATTTATGGGAACTAATCAATTCTGAAATCAATGGAAACAAAGTAAATTGACTTTTGATGCACAGTTAAAACGATGAGAGCTGAAACTTGTGCGGGCAACCATTAGATTACGGATAAGGTCAAAAATGAGAAAAAGTCATAATATTCAAATAAATAGATACAATTAAAAAACTGAATATCAGCAAATTATTATATAAATGTTTCTTATTTCCGTATAAGATATAATATTATCCTTATGCACTTATAAAACATAGTCTGCGGTGCATGATCAAAGTAAAACTACATAGACAAAGACACCTGTCAAGTAGAAATTAATGAAATTAAATGAAAGTCTCACATTTTACAAGTGTGTACTTATCAAAAGCTGGTGATCAGGTACACAGTGGTACATCAGAATCCAACAAACTGTCCAAATAAAAGAATCTTTTTTTTCTTTTGATTGGTACATACCTAACTCAGTTCATTAGATCAATTGAAGCCTCCCGGAGCATTGTGCAACTCTCGGTTCTAGCTTCAGGAGGGGTTGAGTTTTGAAAGGTGGATAGTAATCATCTGCTAATTGGCTTGCAAGTGGCTATGTACGTGTGATGCCAGACTATATTCATATATAGAAGACTAGTGATTTGTACGGTAGAGCGAACTTATGCAGAAATAATGAACCTTCGAATATTTATTCGCAGTTTCTTTCTATATTTGTTTTGCTTTATGTTGACCAAATCAAGCTTCATTGCTTAATATATAACTTATTATGCAGATTATGAGCTAATTCTTAATTAAAAATGGTAAATACTGCGAATTTGTCCCGGCAGGGTTGTGGGATGAGGAGATAAAACAGCTTCAATTCTTTCTTTCTTCTGTAAGGGACTGTAAAATTTGTTTAAGTACCTGTTTCAGTCCGTTGCCATAGATCTTCTACAGCAATATAAAGTTCTAAACTCAGAAAACATTGAGCCCCCTGGGGTCAAAACAAATCAACCTACACTAGGGTCAATGCAGATATAAACATCAACAGATAGGACATTGAGGTGAGAACATACAGAGGCTAACTAAAATGAGAAGAAGTGGTCAACAACATACCTTCAGAATCAACAGTCATAAAATAGAGAGAGAGTGTGAGAGAGAGAGAGAGAGAGATAAATCATCCATCCACTCTAGTGAGGGGAATGGCAAATGCAGCAACCTCATAGCGTCTAGAAAAAAGGAAACCGTAGCGTAGCTATTATAGCCACTAACAAAAAATGGAAGCTGGGGGAGGAAAAAAAAACAACTACACATTAGAAAAAATAATTAATTCTAAAGAAATTATAAAAATAAATATATTATTAAACTAATTATTCTATATTCTTTGTTCCTTCCCCAGTTTCCATTTGTTAGTCGCAATGGTTGCTATGCTACGGTTTCCTTTCACCGTTTCTTCTAATTTTACTTAGCCTGTGCGTTCGTGTGTATGTGTTTATACCTC
This sequence comes from Adelphocoris suturalis, assembly GCA_030762985.1. Taxonomy (NCBI): domain Eukaryota; kingdom Metazoa; phylum Arthropoda; class Insecta; order Hemiptera; family Miridae; genus Adelphocoris; species Adelphocoris suturalis. Next base: position 60,178,658 of record CM061040.1, on the reverse strand, counting down.
ATTGTCCGATTTATTGGTGTTTACGCCTGCTTTTTTTTAGATCGTAGGGTGCCCAGCACACGTTCAGAGTGTTAACTACTTCTTACCTTTCATGAAACCCTTGTATAAAGTTCCATAAATTTCGTGTTTCGAATAAAAATTCACCCGTTACCTCATTCTGCTTTACTTCCTATTCGCTTTGTCATAAAGTTGGCTAACAATGATGTCAGGAAAAGGTATTTTCACGTAGGAAGTGAGACAATGAACGCGACGGTACTTTCCGTCTTGTGGCCACAAGAGTGATAGAATAGTCACAGAGGACGTGACCACGTCAACTTTCTACGTGATAACGAAAAAGTTAAGTTCATTGGCTTCCTCTCGCAAAAGGGAACTACTGACACCATCCGAAACTTCCACCCCGGGCTTTCTCGTCGCGAAACCGTAAGGAGAAGAAACTATTTCCCTTCGAGAGAGTTCGCCGAGAGGCAGAATGGAGGCTTTTTTTCTTCTTTTTTTCAAAGGAAGGAAGCGCAAACTCCCTCTTAGTTCAGCGGCGGGCGAACTAGAAAAGGCCGGCTGAGCCCCATCGTTTCCCGACCATGGCCGCGGGTTCTCTTGCATAAATTATTAAGCTTCACCAACCAACAAGTGAAAGGAGCTTGGATTATCACATTCACCCTTCTTTACCCTTTCGTACGACCAACCTGCGCCATTCCCCGTTTCCATATGGCCATTCTGAGCTTATCCGCACAAGCGTTCATAAAAAATAAATAAATAATGATAATAAAAATGAATAAATGTAAAGAAAATACAAAAAATAAATTTGACACGTTTCCCTTTTCCTTGAAATTCTTTCCTGCTGCTATTGTTGTCGGGGTTATTTTAGTACAGTTTCCGTAGCGGAATATCCATTGACGCTGCGTGTGTTGAGCGAACCATTATTTACTTAAGGTACCTGCTGGACGTTTCATTACAACGGCAGTTTCTGAAGGTCTACTGGGACACAACAATAAAAATAAATTCCAGTAGTGTAACATGGCTATAGGTAATACGAATTTTTCGCATTCCATTTGTCATTCATTTGAAATTTGAAAACAAAGCGGAAATAATAATGGTGCACTAAAAAATTCGTCCCAGAAAAAAAAAACTTTCTGAATAATATCCTGTTACACAAAACGATAACGGATGGTTGTGCCTGTGTGAGCATCACCCTCCCATCTATTTTCAGTAATGAATCTTTGTACTTACTCAAAAATAAAAAAATTAACCCCCCTCCCCCCTCCACCCATCTAGAAAAATGGATTTGTTGGTTTATGTTTCATAATGCGTTACGTTTTAAATGAATTAACCCCCACCCCACCACCAAAACTATTATTATCCCATTATGTATACTCGAAGGTCTATGAAGGTTTCAGTCCAAACAGTCATTAACCTGATTTAAAGGGCTGTAGAACCAGCAGGTTTTGGAGCGATTCCGATATCGCGAGAGCAGATTTATACCTGAACCGTGTTTTGCAATAACCGTCTAAGTCGACTTGGCGGCCAAATTGAGATTGCTTCAGATACGGATTCTGGGCATGTTCTTTTATTGCATACTGTTGATAATTTCGCAAAAATCACACCTGATGGCAGTAAAATCATTTTAAAAAACTTTTATTGCATTACATAGTCGCTCTGTGAGCTTGTTTTGCAATAATAGGCCAAGTCGATTTGTTTTGCTTCGTTCAGCCTATTCGTGTTTTCCAAAAGGCGTCTAAGATAGCTTGGTTACTATTTAAACCTCACAATTTCTGCTGTTTAAGATACTGCAATAACTAACTTTCTCCATACGGCTGTATTCATCCCACCGTGTAACCGTTCCAATAGCATGAGGTGTTCAACAATCAGTGGGTACGATTTTGAAATTCAATCTTCTAATTTGAATGGATGTACAAAAACATTAAATAACTTAGTTCAGAACACAACAAACAAAATGAGATTAAAATAGTAGGAGATTATTTTTTCCCGTTTTCCTTGAAATCGGCTGAATACCTACTTCCTAAGCAAGGATTTTCAGAGACACATATTTGCGCATGCGCAGTTACTATCATTACTGTGATTTGGATGAATATATTGGGGTAACATAAAGAGTTCAAACTACAATAATCGCAAATTTAATCAAAATTTCATTTTAATTGCTAGGATACTTTGGAAGTAACGATACGCTTTTAACAAAGATAAACACGTAACCAAAGTTGTTCACAAAGCTCAGAAAATGTCGATTTTTTAACCTTCAAAATCGATTAAAAAGCTTTTGCAAGCTTGGTTGACTCGCTAGGAAAACTTCAAGAGAGAAATGAGCGTTATAGGCACATAGGTGGTTGCTGCATAACACAATCAACAAGCAAATCAGTTATGCAATAACCGTTTTCTAACTTTTAAAATTGAAAAATTGATATGGATGACATTATGTTTCTATAAACTAATAAAACAGATCTTCTCTCTTCTTTCTTGGTGATTTCTTGGTGATTTTGATTAAAAACCATTAATAACCATGAATACGAATCTAGCCATCTCTGGGTGATTTTGACCAATGTTCCACGATTTCGAAATGCAGGTTTGCTCTATTTTACAGAAAGTAAACACAACATGTTCTCATCACGAGATCCCCGCCACCGGAAAAACGGAAGAATCATTTATAGCGAACTCGTAATCAAATGGTAGATTAAACAAAGGGAATGTCGCAGCTGGGAGCCGAGGTGAAAAGCGATAAGCTTTGAATCAATATGCAATTAGGTTTTCACCAGATGATGTTCCCATCAATTAAAAACAAATATGAAAGAGGGGCAATCGGATATTCGCGGTCTGCATATCCGTAATTGGAAATGGCCTATCCCTATTACCATCAAAGCGTCCGCTTTTCGATCAATTGGTGGAAGTTCGATTAAAAAAATGGACCTAGCGAAGCTCCAGTTCCCATCGCAGTGAATTAGCCGGGTTACTAGCTTCTGATCGGATATACCTACTCTAGTTCGCACAGAGCATGTTCATACGAGTCACACGACGCGACACTGACGCTCCACAGTTCACACAGAGCTCGACCGCGCCTCTTCTATACGAACCAGTCACCCTTACCTAACAGTCAGTCCTACTTCAGCCAGAACAAGATGAATCATGAATTGGACCGGATTTGTTCATGAAGTTGCTTTATGTTCACCAAATTCTTTCATGTTGACTGGGAAAAAATTCCTATAACTATCTTACTAGTTTTTGTTTATTAATTTTTAACATCTTCTTTATTTTTCGACCAAGAAAAAACAAACTATTGTTTTACGATTCAATAACCGTGAAATTCCAAAAGCTATAGCAATGAACCCCCCGTCTGTTGAAAATGTTTAGTTGTTCCAATAATTCCATGAATGCGTATGACAGGGGCTACGTTTAGTAAGTGAACTATGTTTTTCCTTACTGATCAAATACCAACAAAGTGCCTGATGAAAGTAGAAGTACTCCCAATAACGTTTGATTGACATCTGCAGGTAGGAAATTCTGGCAGACGTTCTCTTTGATTAATCAGGGGCTATCAGGATGCATTATCCATCCAGATGATCTTAAAAAAAAAAACAAAAAAAAAAAAACCCCTTAATTGTTTGGGTGAAACCTAGCTGGGAGAAACCTCAAATTCTGTGTAACTAGGAATGATTTTGAATTATTCTAATGCAGATGAGTACTCGGTGAGGGAATGATAAATGGTTCAACCCCCCTTAACAGTGTAATTATCTGCGAAAATCGTTGAAAAAACAGTAATAATAGAACTTTGAGAACTCTTGAGCACTAATTCCTTTGATACCTACTTACCTAGGAACCTCAAATTTTGTGAAATTATTATTGATGCCGAATGTAAAAAATTTAGGGGTAGTTGCTGCACGAGCGAATAACCAAATGACAGTACACACACGGACTCTGGAACTTTTCTCCAACTGAAACGCAATGCTCCGCAGTTGGGAGGAAAATCCCCGTTACCTTGCTAGATCGCCTGGAAGTCACAAATGCTGACAAACGCCTTCGGTCACTGCATTGGCGCTTTCTAGTTTATATACACGTTTTTTGACTTGACTATCATTATGACCTCTGCGTGAAATTCGGCCTAGTGGTAGGGGAGGGTATATGAAGGATACACCGTTGAAAAGCATTGACTGCTCAAACACTGACGGCATAATCCCACTTTCATTAACCTTGACAAGGAAAACTAGTGGAACGTTGATTATTCCTATATTCGTGTCTATATTTGTACTTATTATTCTATAATTTATATATATATATATATATAATTTAATTTTGTGTTTTCTATTCTCAATTAATACACTATAACGAGGAAACCAAGTGGGAGTTAGGTTGTTGAATGAATACATCATTCGTTTCTGTTTGCACTTCATTTCTGCCAAGATTCTTGAACTACGGATCAATTCGATATCATCCACATTCCCAAACAGTCTAATATCTTCCTCATTCTCTTAGCAATGGGATAGGATCCCCCAGTCGCGATAGTAGACAGTTCATATTTTTTCATGAATCGAGACTTGTTGTTTGGGTATGCACCTATCCGATGCCAACCTGAGCTTGTTCCGTTTTTGGAAGATGGTTTGCATGTTTTGGGATTTTGGATATTTTTTATGTAAGACTCCTTCACATGAACACATCGTGAAAACGATGCTCTCCAGACTTTGTCAGCTTGATCATGTTTTAAGTGTTCCTCCAGATGCGCTCTTGGCTGTTGTGGTTAATCTTCGGAAAATAAAGAGGAGGCAACAGCATTAGTAATGCAATTATACAATAACGCTGTCCTCTCCCTTATCTCATTGGCCATGAACACTTCAACCACAGAGAGAAAGAGAGAGGGAGAGAGAGAGAGAGAGATAGAGATATATATAGAGAGAGAGAGATAGAGATAGATAGATAGAGAGAGAGAGAGAGAGAGAGAGAGAGAGAGAGAGAGAGAGAGAGAGAGGGAGAGAGAGAGAGAGAGAGAGAGAGAGAGAGAGAGAGAGAGAGAGAGAGAGAGAGAGAGAGAGGGAGAGAGAGAGAGAGAGAGAGAGAGAGAGAGAGAGAGAGAGAGAGAGAGAGAGAGAGAGAGAGAGAGAGAGAGAGAGAGAGAGAGAGAGAGAGAGAGAGAGAGAGAGAGAGAGAGAGAGAGAGAGAGAGAGAGAGAGAGAGAGAGAGAGAGAGAGAGAGAGAGAGAGAGAGAGAGAGAGAGAGAGAGAGAGAGAGAGAGAGAGAGAGAGAGAGAGAGAGAGAGAGAGAGAGAGAGAGAGAGAGAGAGAGAGAGAGAGAGAGAGAGAGAGAGAGAGAGAGAGAGAGAGAGAGAGAGAGAGAGAGAGAGAGAGAGAGAGAGAGAGAGAGAGAGAGAGAGAGAGAGAGAGAGAGAGAGAGAGAGAGAGAGAGAGAGAGAGAGAGAGAGAGAGAGAGAGAGAGAGAGAGAGAGAGAGAGAGAGAGAGAGAGAGAGAGAGAGAGAGAGAGAGAGAGAGAGAGAGAGAGAGAGAGAGAGAGAGAGAGAGAGAGAGAGAGAGAGAGAGAGAGAGAGAGAGAGAGAGAGAGAGAGAGAGAGAGAGAGAGAGAGAGAGAGAGAGAGAGAGAGAGAGAGAGAGAGAGAGAGAGAGAGAGAGAGAGAGAGAGAGAGAGAGAGAGAGAGAGAGAGAGAGAGAGAGAGAGAGAGAGAGAGAGAGAGAGAGAGAGAGAGAGAGAGAGAGAGAGAGAGAGAGAGAGAGAGAGAGAGAGAGAGAGAGAGAGAGAGAGAGAGAGAGAGAGAATTGAATTGAATACGCTTCATTTAAAAAAATCTCCCAAGATTTGGTCGCACACGACCACTCTTACATCTAACGAGAAATGTTTACATCAAACTATTTTAAAATTTAAATGAAATCTACGCCTTGTTTAGTAATATTTTAACACACAAAAAGTATTAACAACATATAATATAAGTGCTAACTGTGCGGTCAACTTATAACAGTATATATATCATAGATATTTAGGTAAAGTTTCAAAACACAATGAACTATAGCAATATTATAAATGATTGATGGGTATCATGATGGATAATAGCAATTACATTTTTTTATGACTAATATTTTGTTAATAAATATAGTTTTCAGATTTTTCTTAAACGTTGGATACATTTTCTGAGTTTTTATTTCCATAGGTAGGTTATTGAATAAGGTAATACTTTTCATCAAAATGGATGACTGATATGCAGCAGTTCTACAGCTAGTTAACCTATAATTGCAATCACTGTTCCTCATACCCAATTCATGAATTGCTGAAAAGTTCTCACATTTATTAAATAAATATAATGGTCTTTCATTCCTTATAATTTTGAACAAAGTAGTTAGAACGGGATAACCCAGACGATCTTGAATTTTCAGCCATCCTAACCGTTTATATTTATCATATATTCTATCATCATATTTTAAATTCAATATAAACCTAATTCCCTCATTAAATTCTCTTTGCAATTTCATTGTTGAGTCATATGTAATTTAAGTCACTCATAATAGGCAAACTGTATAATAAATGCGGAATAACCAATGAATTGTACAAATGTTTTTTTAATATCTACTGATTTAAATCTTAATAATTTCCTCAATGAATATAAGGAGGAGTGAAACTTCTTCACTATAGCGTTGGTTTGTTCAACCCATGGCAAATTATCCTGAATGATAAATCCTAAACATTTTACACTTTTTGAGTAGTTCAAACATACTTTATCAATTTCTATTTTTGATAATTCAGATTCCTGATAGTAAGCGAGAATGTCCCATTAGAGTGGTTCAAAAAAAAAAAAAAAAAGTTCTGGGATTTCTTGTCCCCATTGCGTTTTTGCTTCCTCGGTAAGTCAGGATGACCCTCCTAAATTTTTAGCAAAAAATATTAATCCAAACCACTTTACCAGGGTCGATTTTTATCAGTTATCGACCGCTATCGTAAACCAACCTCTGAATTGGTGCCGAGGTGATAATTTGAAGGACGGATTTCCATTTTTTGGGGTCAATTTATGGGTTTTCACATGCGCTGAACACGATGAACCTATTTATTTTACGCTCCGTTCACTAGTTATCCGGTAAACTGGCAGAGGGCACTGCTTGAAGATAAGTAAAAATCGAAAATTTCACCGAAAATGCTGTCGCCTGGTTAAGAATTGCACTAGAAACATGCAATTATGGTCGGAGAATATGCTTTGGCATTTTCTGAACATGATCCCGTTTTTTACTATACTTTTCCCCCGATGATGGCTTCGTTTATCGTCCATAAACCTCAAATTAAGTGTAGGGTAATAGACAAATTCACCCTAATTTCACCGGAAATTATGTCGCGTTGATAATTTAAGGTCCCAAAATACCTTGTGCCGATAAAATTGGGTATTTTCCAGGATACTTGGTACAAAGCCGTTCGTAATTTGGCAAGGACTTGAACCGGCATTGTACTTATTTGCTAAATATAGCGGCAAAATGGAGAAAATAGCTAAAATTTTCCCATTTTTCTGTAAAATTCCTTAGTTTTCATCGTTTTTCCGGGGTCAAATTCGTAGTTCTGAATTGTCTGAACTATGATTGGATCGTTAAATAAAAAATGATTTAATATAATTGAAAATAATGTAATATAATTTCAGTTTCAATTGCTCGAGGGACAATCTGTAATTTGGTCGATAAGCTGAAAGAATCCATGATCGTGGAACATAAATCATAACATTTTAACGAGAATTACATATCATAAAAATATACAAAACTAATAATTAACCTCGATAAAATATTGAATCATAAAAAAAAAGTATTTCCTACAGTCTTCAAAGTTTCAACTATATCCCGTTTACGGCAAGTTTTAGGAAATTTTTCCTTGTGGTATTGTACAGATATCAATAAGGCTTGATAGTCAGGCTGAATCCTCCAATCACAGTTCAGACAATTCACAACTACGAATTTGACCCCGTAAAACCGATGGAAACTAAGGAATTTTACAGAAAAATGGGAAAAATTTAGCTATTTTCTCCATTTTGCCGCTATATTCGGAGAATAAGTACGATACCGGTTCAAGCCCTTGCCAAATTACCAACGGCTTTGTACCGAGTATCCTGGAAAATACCCAATTTTATCGGCACAAGGTATTTTGGGACCTTAAATTATCAACGCGACATAATTTCCGGTGAAATTAGGGTGAATTTGTCTATTACCCTACACTTAATTTGAGGTTTATGGACGATAAACGAAGCCATCATCGGGGGAAAAGTATAGTAAAAAACGGGATCATGTTCAGAAAATGCCAAAGCATATTCTCCGACCATAATTGCATGTTTCTAGTGCAATTCTTAACCAGGCGACAGCATTTTCGGTGAAATTTTCGATTTTTACTCATCTTCAAGCAGTTCCCTCTGCCAGTTTACCGGATGACTAGTAGACGGAGCGTAAAATAAATAAGTTCATCGTATTCAGCGCATGCGAAAACCCATAAATTGACCCCAAAAAATGAAAACCCGTCCTTCAAATTATCACCTCGGCACCAATTTAGAGGTTGGTTTACGATAGCGGTCGATAACTGATAAAAATCGACCCAGGTAAAGTGGTTAGGATTAATATTTTTTGCTAAAAATTTTGGAGGGTCATCCTGACATACCGAGGAAACAAAAACGCAATGGGGACTAGAAATCCCAGAACTTTTTTTTTTTTTTTTTTTTGAACCACCCTAATGTCCCATAATCATAGCAGTACACTTACTAGCATTTAAAACCATCCCATGTCTTTTGAACCAAGTACAAATATTATGAAGGTCACTATTCAATTTATCAAAACTTCCCTCAATTTCATCTTTTTTAGATTCGATGTACAAATTTACATCATCTGCGTAAATACTCCTATTGAATATTATTGCCTCCGACATTTCATTAATATAGATCGCAAAAATAAGACCAGATAATGTGGAACCTTGAGGAGTTCCTCTATTTACAACATCCCACGATGATAACGTACCTTTATATGTGCGTTCACATTGTTTTTTTCGAGTTAGGTAGGATTCAAACCAAGTTACCACTTGTTCACAAAAACCTATTGATCTTTAAATCGAAAGTAGGACTGAATGATCGTTACTATTGAATGCATGACTTAAATCGATGCCTGCAAAGATCGTGACTCGACTCTTATCCATACCCTCCCTAATATCATCCGTAATATTAATAAGGGCAGTTTGTGTGCTGTGCCCCTTCCGGTATCCTGACTGGTACTCATCTAAAATTTTATTTTCTTCTATGAACATTAAAATTTTCGCATAAACTGCTTTATCAAAAATCTTTGCAAATACACAAATCAAATTTATCGGTCGAAAACAAGAAAATTGTGTTGGAGGATTTTTCTTAATCAAGGGTAAAACAAATGCTTCTTTCCACTTTTACGGATATATCCCGTTTTCAATAGAAAAATTTGAAATATGACATAATACATCCACCAACTTATTCGCAACAAGTTTAATGAGTGAATTCGAAATTTTATCCGGGCCAATTGCCTTTGAAGAAATCGCCTTAATTGTAGTCACAACTTCATCCGGTATTATTTTAGAGAATACAAATCGGCTCTCACAATTACTTGCTTTTCTTTCTTAATACGACACTAAGCTAGGATCCACCATAACATTGGCGCCCAAAGAACAAAAATATGCATTCAAACCATCCAAGTTTACACCAGGATCCTCTTGATTTTTAGATCCTTTGGATTTCCCGAAACCCTGATTCCTCGCCAACTTCCACCATTCCTTTGGACTAGTCTGTTAAGCAACCATACCTCTCTTTTAGATATTTATATTCTGAATTTCCATTCATATTTTTTACCTTATTTCGCATTTTCTTGTACGCCAACTCGTTGAACTCTGTTCGAGATCGCCTACGAATCCTATCCAGCCAATTTCGCTCTTTTTTCATTTTTATAATTTCGGACGTAAGCCATGGAGCTGGTTGTTTGGTGACACGTACTTCTTTCACAGGAAAGTGCTTATTCGTTAATTTTATAATGTAATCCGTTAATTTTTCGACTTTACTAATAATATCATTACAGTTATATATTTTTGAAAATTCCAAACAATCTATATCTTTCTCAATTTCTACAAGATTTAATTTGTCAAATTTTTGTATCGTAATTATCTTATTTATTTTTTCTCTGTAAAAAAGCGGTAAACAACAATATACTGAGTCGTGTGAAGACATACCGGTAGAAGGGAAATTTTTTCGTGGAAATAGACAACGTTTTTCACTAACTTCCGTTTTGTAATGGGTTTCCACAACTTCGTCGCGAGTGATTTAGTTCGTGTGGTAGAAGGGAATTGGCCATATTTGTGAATTTTGGCGTTTTCTCTTGTGATGATCAAATCTAAATAAGAATGTACTTCATTTCGATGAAACATAGCATGTAACAGTAAACATTTCAAATTAAAATTTTTTGTTAATTGTATTAGCTGCTTTTTATACTGATCATCTCTGTTAGGATCGATGTTCACATTACAATCTCCTAAAAGTAGTATATTTTCGTAAACCGTATCAAACTTTTGGTATTCTACGAAATAGTCGTTTAACCTACCAGCCTTTGGCGGTCGGTACACCACAGAAATCCAAATTTTTCCAAACTTGTTAGCTATCTTTGCAAATATGTACTCAATATCTTTTGTATAATTTCCATCCGATTGTTTGAAAATTTCACATTCCAAGCCTTTATGCACATACAATGATACTCCGCCTCCTTCTTTACCTAGCCTATCATTACGATACATTTTATAATAATTATAATACAAATTATGCAAATCATAAACGTAAGATGGTATAGTTGGTTTCAATAACGTCTCAGTAACGCCTATCACATCAAACTCTTCTGAACTGTAAGCCATATTAAAATCGTTAAAATGTGCTATTATTGATTCAACATTTGTATGTACAACTTTGAGATGCTTCTTACAATAAGCAAAATCAACTTGACTTAATTCTCGAAATAATTGTTTTCTTCTTCCATTATAATAGTTATGTGTAAAGATACAATTCAGGTAACGCCTTCATTTTAAATTCAATACATCTCGAGCGTTTCGTAATACAATCGGAGTACTTTTTCCATCTTTCTTGATCAACAACCTACGATTACTGAACCAAAGAAATTTATATCCCTTATCACGTTTAGCAACTTTCGCATCTCTAAGCAACTTCCGATTGAAATACGTCAGCGCGTTATTAACATATATCATTTCTTTTTCTCCAGTAACAAAATTAAAATCGCGATTGGTCAACAATGACTTTCTGGCTTCAAGACTGGTTAGTAACTGCTATTTCACTTTTTTACGCCCCAACTCAACAACATAACCTGAGGAGCTGAAGATCCTGGTTGCACCTTAGCACGAAAACAGCTGCTGATATCCGCCTCAATAATGTCAACATCCAACTTCTTTCAAATCTCTAAGACGATCCCAATAACATTCTCGTTTTCGGTCATCGGATAATTACGAACTTCCAACTGGTTGTCGAGCAAAGTCTACTCCAACTCGTTGTTTTTTCCTTGCAGCTCCTCAACTTGTTTACGAAGACTATTATTGTCGTCAACCAGACCATCTATTATACCATTGATTGCATCCAATTTGGCGTTGATTTCTGAAATACCCTTGGTATTGTCTTCTAAACCCGACAAAAAATCTTCAAAGCCGATTTATATTCCTTATTTGACTCTATCAGCTGCTTAATAACTGCTATAAGTCCATCAATATCACGTTCCTTACCAGCTTTCTCCAACATGGCGACATCTTGTTGGGATGAAATACACAGTTGGCATTTGAATTTTGTGTTTGACGCTTTCATTCCCTTGTAAACTTCACTACTCATGTTCACACAAGCGATGTGAGACGAAAATTCACAATTTGCACAGTTAACACGATATGCATTATTCGAGAGAGAGAACCGTCAAGATTTTCTCTCACAACCCTTTCACTACCAATTATGAAAAAATAGCCATGATATCTCTTATGGAAGCCTTTGTGGTGAAAAATCCACAATTCCAATTTTTTTAATCAATAGATTAAATTTAGCATTTTGTCCCAGAGGTTGGTCAGGGTGTCTCAATGAATCCCAGTGGTTGGGGCAGGGTGTCCAGACTTATCCCAGAGGTTGGGTGGGTCTCCTTCCTCGGATCTCGGCATTTGTAGTTATGAGGATTTCCATGAACCGGCCACCAAACTGCATAGTTGGTAATGCAAGCTAGAATGCATGTCCCGACCCGTAGGTTAAACCGGGTACATGTCATTTTTCAAGGACATTGACTGTGTGCACAGTCTAGTCTCAGGAGCATCTACCCAGGTTTGTTTGGTAGGAGACCGCAAGGCACGATTGCCTAAGGACTCCCAAACACAAGTTCCATTTTTCGGAAGGGGATATTAGATTCTTCTGTCCAAGAGATTAGGGCAAAGTGTCCCTGCATGTCGCATTCGTAGAGACAAGGCATCACCATGTGTCGCAGTAGTAGGAGCGAGGTATCAATGTGTACCAGTGATGAAAAAATGGGTTTTGTCTCCATTGTAGGGTTCAAGTGCGGTCCAAAATATCGAAATAGTTGTCACTTGAATTCACTGATGGTTCGTGAATAACCTAATTTTTTGGGTGGGTTTATACCAACCATTGGGATCTGTTGGGTCCCAGGCTACACACACGCGCAAGCACACAAGCAGGTACACAACAAATAAGGTACATCATCATTAGTTGTCATGTAGGATACGTAAGTTCCAGAACATTAAGTTTCGTTTACAGAATATTAACAAACAAAAAAAGAAAAGAAAATGAAAAAATCCACCCCTGATAACATAGTTCAAAAGTCAAGCTGTTTTTCAGCACAGAAAGTAATGGCAACCAAAAAATTTATATTTCCCCAAGTTAACCTTATTCATAAACTTACCAAACACTGCAGCTCCCTATTGACCTTTGAAGTGGCCCACAGTGACTGGGATCAGCCGGATCGAATCACAACGAACCACAGACAAGATCATAGTAATTTCAATTGCGTTCCATTCTTTACCTCAGCCCTTGGCGAAATCTACCGGCCTTTATCGGATCCACCCCAACCGATAGGATCCACTTGTAGCTGTTTTTTTCAACTAGTTTTCGCAATAGACAATTTTAAGTGTCTGCTGGGACAAATTTTCCTACTGGGAGTGGAAAAGATAATAAGTTCTATGCCTACTCCTCTCCATTCTAGTCTAGCCATTTCCGCCCTTGATTGCGTATCATATAACATGGCCTGGATTCACGAGCGTTCCTTTTTCGCTCATTGGCTCTCCGCACCCCTCACGTGGTAAAAGTAGCCCTCACGTCAGTGCCTTACCGCACGGTAAAAGTATCCATAAATTGGGAATGAAATAGGTCAAGACTATCTGGTAAAATAAGAAGCTCTGCATGCCACTGTTAATAATTGGTTTCCTGGCAAAACCATATTCGGTGAAGCGGCAACACCGATCTAAATATTTCTAACTCTCGGTTTTATAAAATTTCATCTTATAAAACCAGGATATTGCCATCAATATGATTAATATTTCGCCTTTTGGCCATCATAGCCACCAATTTGCTCAAATGGGCAAATATAGACTTTTACTTTATCATTTAGTGAGAATAGGAAGTCTTTGGGAGAACTGGGGGCCGAGTTTTAGATGGAGGTTTTCTGGAATCGTAACAAAGTGAGGTTACACTAAAATTAACCAAAGACAGTAGATGTTCAAATTCTTGAAGATGGAAAATTATTCAACATCCTCCACGAATACAATGCTCTTCTACCTTAGGTGGTGAGGATACAAAATAACATTGAGTTGAACGCGTAGAATTGAACAATGTTGAGCATTGAAAAACATGAAAAACCACTATGGAAAGTAATATCGTGCACGTCTCGGGGCCCGTTAAAAGCGTTTTAATATGGGGACGTGGAATTATTTATGATGAAGCTGAGAAGGCTTGCAGGAAACTAATAAATTATCACTATGCTTGAGAGGGTATGATGTTTTTTTCGTGACAACGTCCACGTTGACGCCGGCATTATATTCAATAAATATGGAAACTTCTATATCTCTTTCAAAAAAGGAGGACGAAAAAGAAAGTTGGGGCCGGAGCGGTGAGGGGTTTTCAAAAGAGCTTTTGAAGCTGGCGCTCTATTTAAGCCCCGTCTGTTCACCTGCATTCCTCCTCCCCCCCATCATTCTACTCTCTACTACCCCTCGGTTTTGCGTTCCCACAACTACAGTTCATCTCTTCAGCTAGCTGTTCTGACCCAAGTTCGCAAAGTATCGGAATCTCCTGAGAAGGTTTCCTCATTTATCACGCCTTTGCTCCATCTTTGATTGGAAAAATTGTACATAGTTCACTTGGAATACTGTATTTAATCTGTCAGGTTCATCAAAGCGCGGCTGCTGCTTCAATAATGAGAATGAAAATATCATCCACAAATTCTTAAATGGGGGCATCCATACACACACCATACAACCACGGAACTATATGAGCATGGCTTTGAGTGAGGATATCTTTGCTGGTCTTCGTTCATCAAGCTTCTTGGAATTGTTGATGGCCCTACTCTGCGATCCTGAGTTACCAACATCGTTATTAACGCTGCAGGCACGTAGCCAGGGGGGTCCATGGGGTTCGCCCCCTCCCCCCCCCCCCCTAAATTTTTTGAAGAATTAAAAAATTATTCATGGTTAGGGTAGTATCTATTATTTCACTAGCACGAACTACCAACAGAGAATATTTGTCTGATGAGAAATTCTTCAGAAATTAATTTTATTATACTCATAGGTTCTGCTAATAGCTCCAATACGTGGAGGTAAGATTCCTGAGATGAGAAGTTAGATATTTCGGTACACGGACATGGGTCATGTATACAACCTTAAAGACAGATCAACGCCTCTAGCACAATACCTGAACGACCCCTGTAATCCTCGCCGTGTAGCAACTCTTCATACCTTTCAGCACTCCACATTTTTATTATGGTGTTCAGAAGCCTTCTATGACGATTTGGACATTACTTTCCACTCTGTTGGGATTTTGGGAAAGTAAAAGTGGACAGGCTCCGCTCCTGGACCCTCGGTAACTTTCCGCCTTGAGCCTTCGGCTAAAATGCTAAAACATGGAACATGCTTTCTTCCCGCTAATTCGTAAATGTAAATAAATTAAAAACTACGACATAAATGTTTTAAAAGTCGAAATTAGAACAGAGTACATAAGTAGGTAATTTTCTGTTATGGTGCGCGTCTACAATTACTATAAGCAAGATTAACTTATCAACCAAATGACAACAAAACAAGCGGCATTGTTTACTATACCCATTTATAACATAAATAAATATAAAACTACGACATGAATAGAAGATCAAGTACGAAAGAAATGCGTGATAAATCGAGAGCTTTCCAACGAGTGGAGAACGATTTTTGTCCGGTGAAAAATAGAGAAGTTTCATTTCCCCAGCAACGACTTGGTTGTCGAAACAGCGTGACGGAAAAAAACGTGACGGTAAAATCGTATTCACACCCCGCTAAATTTTTCGACGCGGTGCGCCTATAGAAGTTTACACTTCAAAAACGCGATCTAACGCTTCGAAAATCGATTTTCATGCGGAGTGGAAATTCACACAATACGTCACCATCTGTTCCAGGATTGGAAAATTCATAAATTTACTTCATGGGATCTTGCAGTCTAGGGGAAATTTATCTATCGTATGTGCGTACCGGGGTTCTATATTCCGCCCCACACTCCTTACAATATCCTACGGAGAGAATGTTGCTAAATGTCTTCCTAACTTTTACGTTACGGGATCCTGCAGTACCTTAGAAATTAAGATTAGAAAAATACCTTAGGAATAAGATGGGTAACGAACGCCTTTCTCATTTGACCATGATGTCAATTCATTATCCACTGTCGTTCGCGGCTGATGACGTGCTGGATTTGAAGTATTTAAAAGCAAACACAAAAGTCTTACTATAAACATTTTATGATCAACTAAATACCTAAAAATTGAACTTTTGTTGTTGTATAAAGATCAAGATTTATCATGATTGTAAAAAATTGTTTTAACTGTCACCTAAAATCCTTATTATGTACCTACCTATTAAATATTTTTGCCTTATTAAAGATAGTATTTCATCGTGTTTGTAAAACATTTCTTCTCCTGTGACTTAAAATTCGTATTTTAAAATTTATTGAAATGGGAAGAGAGCCGATGGGCGAGAAGGGTGGGATCTGGATCCCCCCCCCCAAGGCAAAATCCTGGCTACGGGCCTATAACGCTCATCCTCCTGCAGAAAATACGTGATTCTCGACCATAACCCTCCAATTAATGTTTCCCTGAAGTAGCTGCATAGAAATCTGCTAATCGTTAAAAAATTGTATATTGTTCCAGTAAGGAAGTCTTTTACGCTCACCATAGTGCATACTCCGATCAGACACTGTCTTTCCTCTTTCCTTTTCACGAAATGTATTATACGTGCTGTCGATCAGCTGTTTTGATCGCAGTAGTTTTGGGCGCTGTTGACTCACTTCATCCATAATAACATCTATCTTTATTCACAACTTGTGATTATTTTTTCACGTTAAGTCCCAACGTTTAAAAAAATGAGATCTTTTCGACTCAGGTGATCCCAGTAGATTTATCGAAATGGATTCCAGATTTAATAAACAACATCTTTCAATTGAAAAAACCTTGATACCTAGCACCTAACTGATTTATTGAAATTCCAACGTTAGAATTTTTCCTTTGCCTCTTCTTAAAGGCTATTTTGTTTTAACCCAGGTTTCACTAAGAATTATTTGAATTCCTTCTTGGGTTGATTGTAGAAAATTGTGGCTAACCTTGAAAAGTCATCATTGTGCAATGCTCATCAAGCCACTGTTTACCTTATATTTAGTTAAGTCAATATTTTTTTAAATCCATAATTTTTGAATAAGAAAACTGCAATGCTCCGGCTGCATCGGTTTTGATATTATTTTGTTACATTTGGCCCTACATGTTTTAGTTGTACACTATCAGCGTGTGATTTCGGAATTCACTTCACGAGTGGTCATAATTTAAACTAAAATTATATCTCATTGTCCATTTGTCTGTATGTTTGTCCTGTACTAATATCAAGTGTTGGGTACGGCTCAACCGATGTTCACCCTTAACAATCCCTTTTTATATTCATTGGTCAATGTTCAAATAGGATATATTATTTGTTCTACATTTTTCGTGATCGATTTCAGAACATTTAATTCAGAACATAACTTGGGTTTTATTCTCAAATTTATATTTCCAGTGCAATCCTACCATTTCTTTCACGTCTCCTAAGAGTATAAGAGCAATTTACAAGTCACCGAATACAGATCATTCCAAGTCCCCAATAAGAACCAAGCATATCTCAAAGTCTCCAAAGAGGCTCTATTACTTAAAGCCCCTAATGGGGGCAAAATCTTTCGAAGACTCTAAGGCTGAGTCAATCAACCTTTCCAGTTATTCCAATTTGGTATCAGGGGATAATGGCCCGATGATTGTTTCATTTGACACTCCTGGAACTAGATTCATTGACGAATCATTCTATTTTTAATTTCTACAATATTATTTCTAATTTTAAATGCATGATCACATTTACTAAAGAGCATAAGTTCTATGGTGTAAAACTTTTTGAGTAGTATCTCCCCGAAGGAAGTTAGTGAGCTTTGGGGTTATCCAGTTAGCATTTCCTAGACCTACCTTTTTCCGTACATATTTATAACTTACTTTTTCTTAAAGTAAATATGTTTCAAGTTGCGAAGTGTGACGGTTCCTGTCTTAACTGAGTGTGCTTACCTTACAGCACCCATCGCGGTTCATTAATTAGTGGTAATTAGAGATATTACAACTTAGAACTACTGGATTTGACGATGTGGGTTCAGCCACTTTCTACATTTAGTTCCTTCCCCTGGATACGATGGTGTTTTCTATTCTCCTTCGGTGTATTATTTTCAATAATAAACCTTTGTAATCTATCAAGAAGAAAACTTAACCCCCACCCCCCTCTTTTTTTTTTTTTTTTTTTTTTTGATTTGCGTTTCAAGATTCAAGATTCAAGATGCATTGTGAAGTGATAAGTGATAAGCAGAGGCAAAACATCACCTAAGTACATTTTAATTTATAATATGCATTCTAACTTGAACTTGCATTCTGACTTGACTTAAATAGTTCATCTATGACTTTCTGAAGTCAGTCCATGCTGAAATTTGATACTTTTATTGAATTTCTCGTTCCAAGTGATATTATTGCGATCGTGGGGAGGCATGGCGGGTGATTATACCGCAGTTGACCAGCAAACACGCTGTACAGTTTGCTGTAAGGTGGTTAAAAACACGAGAAATTAAAATCTCTTACACAGCTAACAGTACGAAAGTAATTTTCTTCCTAAGTGTGTACCTGCTATAGAATTTAGTGCGACCGAGGTTTACTAATTGTATTCATGAAACAGCAATCACAAATATTGACGATTCTTACCCAGTTGAAGGATAAATCCGACGAGTGTGCGTCTGTAATAAATGAGAATAACCTCCTCAAAAGGCGAGTCACTCTCGTCGAACAAAGGAGTCAGCATTTGATGACACAATTGAGCACAACCAGCATGAATTCGGATTCAAATTGAGCACAATACTCCGCGAATAATTCTAAAATCTGCACAAATAATCCCGAATATCGAAACGTAAACAATCGCAACAGCGTTGGACCTGATAAGACGTTCGTGGACGGTGATAAGCTGATCTCTCCTGACCCGAACTTGTCCACCAACCAAACGGCGTACGTAACGCAGCCAGGAGTGCCTCCAAGTATTGCGGGACGGCCGCGCTCAGGATCTGAAGGCGCTACTGGAAATTTTTCAAAGTTTGCATCTGCAATTGATAATGACGGTTTCTTGCTGTCGGGAGTTGGTAGTCCCTCCTTTTTGGACAAAGGCATGCCTGGGACAAATGCAGTGAACGGGGCTGGTCCAGGGAATCCTCAGGTTCCGGGGAAACCAGCGGAACGTTCTTGGGCGCAGGTCACGGGTGCCGTGAGGATGAGGCGCGCTCGGAATGGCGCACAATCCCAGGACGCTCAATCCCATGCAACCCTCGGTAGTGACAGTGGAAAAAAGAGTAATGGCACTCGGGGAGCACGCGCGAGGAAGCCTGTGGAAATTGGGAAAAATACGTCTTCGACATTGAGAGCTGTAGCGAAGCAGAGACGACTTTTTGTATCTCGTCTTCAGCCTGACTCGACGTCGTTGGATATAATAAAACACCTAAAAGAGAGCTCTGTGGAATTCACGCGTTGCGTGCAGCTCCGCACGCAGTATGACACATACTCATCGTTTTGCGTTGAGGCACATGAGGAACTTTTTCCTATTCTCAGTTCTTTGGATGTTTGGCCAGCTGATTGCATTATCGCGGAGTTCAGGGGAGTCCCGAGAAAAGAGGCATTCCATCCAAATGAGCTGGGGAGGGGCGGCTTCCAATGACTAGAGGTAGAGACAGTGGAGAAGGTCACAGTTTTCCATTCGAATATAAGCAGTCTGAGGAATAAATTTTCAATTCTTGATCAGTTTCTGGCCCGTAACCCTGCTATAAAAATCGTATGTCTTACGGAGCATTGGCTTAAGACTGATGAGTTGTCCTTGTATGCCCCTTCAAATTTTGTGGTTGGCTCGGCGTTTTGCCAGGATACCCCTGTTGGAGGTGGCTCTGTAATATTTGTTCATGACAGTCTCTCATTCAAAGCGTTATCAGTGGCCCCGTCTCTATCAAAGGAAATGATATGTGAGATGTCAGCGGTTGAACTCAAAGCCCCGCTTGTTTCGGTGCTGAATGTGTACAGGCCTCCAAGAGCTGCCCTCAGTGACAGGGAGGTCTTCATCGAGAGAATCGATGCGGCTCTGACATCGTGCGGAGGGATGAGGTTGCCTGTAGTGATGACCGGTGACTTTAATGTACATTTAGAGGAGAATTCGCTGTTTTCAGAGGCTTTTCTCGACGTATGCGCTTCACATGACATGAGATTGACGAAACATGACCCTACTCGGATTGATGCTTCCTGTAGACAGTCTTACCTGGATAATGTCATCACTAATATTTTGCCGGGCCGAACAGTGAGCAGGATGTCGGATATGGTCTTCTCTGACCATCTAGCGCAAGAGTGCGACATATTTATGCCCACCTCAGATGAGCTACCTGAATACTGTGGCTATAGATCCGGGAGGAGACTTTTCCCTGAGAACCTGGATGCTCTGGGTGCTTGGTTGCGAGCCTCATCCTGGCTAAAGGTCTACGGTCTCGGCGAGGACGCTGGCATGTCTGAGTTTTTTGGGGGACTCCTCAGAGCGGCTGACTCGACCTGTCCCTGGAGGCGGGTCAGGGTGAAGAGGGCTCGGAAGAAGGTCCGGACATTCGAATCGGAATTGGAGTCCCATAGGAGTGCACTCATTGAGCTGGCACAGAGTGTTCGTCTGAACCCACATAATGACTCTCTTGCGAGGGCCTTAGGAGCAGCCAGAAGAGAGTATATATCGAGTAAAGCGTCTTGATTGGCTGTAATGATTGGGAGATATCTATAGCTTCAAACCCAAGCAAAGCAGCCTGGCAAATGATTAAGGGGCAGGTCAATAGTGGACTATTGAAATACCCTTCATCGGCTCCATCACCGGGACTGAGTGCGACCGGTTTCAGTGACTTCTTTGCCTCAAGCGTGAACGACCTTCTCGAGTCCAGTGGCGCTTTCACTGGGCCTCTGTCTGCACTGTCCACTGCCGAGGTGGATCAAAACTACTCAAGCGCTTTGACCTTTTTACACCAGACTGAACGACCGGATGCTGTTTTCACTCTGAAAGAGGTGTCGATTGAGGCTGTGTATGGAGCCATGATGGGGCTGAACAACTCAAGTGCATCCGATGTGAATGGTTACAACTCTGCACTCATAAAGTCGGTCGCTCCCTTTGTCGCCGAGTCGTTAGCCTATCTGGTGAACAAGTGCTTATCGTCCGGGTATTTGCCTCCGTTTTTGAAGAGCAGTGTTGTGAGTCCTATCCACAAAAAGGGCAGCAAGGACAACTATAACCACTTTCGGCCCGTCTCGATAATTCCCTATTTTTTGAAGGTGCTTGAGTCAGTACTATACGTTGAGCTCCAAGAGTACTTTGAAGGGAATCAGATACTTGGAGATGCACAGTTTGGATTCCGTAAAAAACGTAACACTGTGCAAGCCGTTACAGAAATGGTGATTGGGTGCCTGAGCGGTCTTGACAAGGGGGAGGTGGTCGGGGCTTTGCTCTTCGATATGTCAAAGGCTTTTGACATTATAAATCCAGCTCTTCTTTTGTTAAAATTGAGGCACTACGGTTTCGACGATGGTGCTGTGTCGTTCTTTGAACAGTACTTAGTGGGTTGGCAGCAGTGCATCCAGTATGATGGGGAATTCTCGGGGTTCCGCCCACTCCCGACTGGCGTGCAACAGGGGTCAATTCTTGGTCCTCTGTTGTTCATTGTGTTCACCAATGACATGCCGGGGGCTGTCATGGAATCGGTAGCCTCTGTATCTCAGGAAGAAGTGGAGATGTTCATGTACGCAGACGATGTAACTGCCTTGGTTAAATCTTCGTCGTCCGGAGGTTTCCAGCAGACAGTGGGCTGGGTCAGGTCATCGATCTTGGAATGGTGCCGTGGGAATTACCTGGTTTTAAATGAGGACAAGACCCAGATGTTGACTTTTGGGCTGAGGGGTAGTGAGGAGGCCGCAGTCACCCTGCTCGGACTTCGAGTAGACGAGGCAATTACGTGGCGAGCCCATACTCGAGCTCTGGCCAAAAATTTGGGGAAGTTGTTGTTCCTCTTCAGAAGACTTTCCTCAGTAACATCTATCAAAATTCTTTTAACCATGTATTATGGTTTGTTTGAATCTCGTCTGAGATATGGAGTTCTCTTTTGGGGCAACTCCAGTGGAGCACAGGCCATCTTCCGTCAGCAGAAGGCGGCTATAAGAATTATAAAAGGAGTGCCTTCTGATGCCCATTGCAAGCCCCTCTTTGTTGAGCTTGGGCTTCTGACTTTGCCGGCCTTGTTCATATTGGAAAGCTTGGAGAGGATCAAGGCTCCTGAGGATGGTTTGCCTCGTCTTGGCGGCAATCATGAGTACTACACGAGGAACCGTAACCGGCTCGCCATTCAGCGCCATCGTCTGGCCTTGGTTCAACGGCGGAATCCTGACGTTGTAGGAATCAAATTGTTCAACGGTCTTCCGGAGCACCTCAGGTCCCTTCCCCTGCGACAGTTTAGCAGGAGGATCAGGGAAATCCTCGTGTCTGCTGCGCCATACTCGGTGGGCGAGTTCAGTGCAGATGTTGGGTGATGCTTAGTGTTTTTCTGTGTTGTTGTGGTTGTTGGAGTCAGTTGTAAGTTCCGTTTGTCGTTCCTGTTGGCAGTGTGCCGTCCCTGTTTTTTTTTTTTTTTTTTTAATGTGTTATTTATGATTAGGTTAAGACTTTTATCTTTTACATTATATATCGGACGTATGTTGTTATCACATGACTTGTACTTTACTTTTATGACGTTTGTTATGTACCCTTGCTGTACGTCAACAATAAAATTGATTGATTGAAATTAAAAAAATTGAACTATAAAAATCCGTCCGTCCGTCGTCTAAAGGTTTTTTCCGGAACTACTAGACCAAAGTTTATGAAATTTGAGTTATAAACCACATTTGGGCTCTAGTTGATTCTGGAAGTTTGGAATCAACTGTTATCAGCCCTTAAGGGTTTAATTTATTCGCTGAAATATTCTAAAATCGATATCTAAAAGACTTTCAGGGTAACAGTAGTGATTTTTCCGTTGTCATAACAGACACTATCTCAAAGACAGACATTATCTCAAAGAATCTAATGAATCTAACCGGAGTCGTGACATCTTCAAACTACTGAGTGAATCGCTAAATATCGTTAATGACCTCAAGAAAGTGATTGAAAAATCGAAACAGTAAAATTGCTATGCTCAAGAGCCTGCGTGAATTCGCATTGATTCGTAGTACGATAAGAGACACATCTTTCCTCTGGATTGAAAGGTAGTTGAACCTAGAATGTTTTTCTTGAAGTGTTTTCAACTTGCTCTCAGAAAATTCTAAAACCAAGTTTCGGGTAAATATGCTAAATTTTAAGAACGCCTCTAGCACCCCTCTTCATTTATTTTCACGATTCCTTGTCCGCTGGATCCCGTCTCGATTAAAACTTGATTATTCCTTAAAAAGAGGAGTGCCCTCTCTTAAAATTTTCATATCTACGGGCTTTTCCCCTCCTCTTGGGAAACTCGGAACAGTCATGGGATAGAATTCATGAGGAGCCTTTTCCAAGGCTTTTAGAGATCCATCGCCCTTGTGCTGTGAATAATACAGTCACACACGTGGCGATGGTGCTGGGGAGGGGCAGGAGGAGTGGGTAGATGGGGAGGAGATCCTTCCGTGTATGCGTGTGTGTTTGAGAGGATAGGAGATCAGGTGGATATTGAATCACGACTCCTTTTTTTATATCCCTCTCCTCATGTTGTAAAAAGAATAGGCGGTGAATACTTGAAAACGACGGGAAGACACTAAGGGGTAAAAGGTGTATCGTAAAGCAGTTGCTCGCAGACTGCGACCTGGGGACACATTAGACCCATTGAGGCGCTCCAATCCATCTTGAGTCCATATAGAATACAATCAATTTACTTTAATTAGGAAAATAATGACAGAATAATCTTTGATCTTTTAAACCTATTTCAGAAAGTACTTCATCATAATCGTTTACTACAACTACTAAACTACTTACTTCACATAACATTATTCGAATAATAAATAACATTAGGTTCGACCAGTACGGGGTCTTACGTGCGTGGGTACGTATAGAGGTAATGGTGATCTGATTACATACGACGTTCGAGAAAAGTAGAATCTGCTTTATACATGTTGTAGAAACTGAAACGTATTTTAAAGTTAGCATAAGATGCGAAACGTCCGGAGGATGAAAGCACCATGCCAAAAATCGAAAACCAACTACCAAACTTTGCACTTGAAATGTTAAGGTGAATATACGAATTGCTCAACTCAATGATTGGTACTTGGTCAACATTTTTTAGTAAAAATGCAGATTGAGCTTTGAACAGAGTAATCCCATTCACTTCAGCACAAAAAAATACAATAAACATCTATTTTTAGTATTAGTCGGCTGATATTTTCGGCGAATGATGTCGATAAAAATATCATAGTTGCATCGCACGTGATCGCTCTGAAGGTTCTCTCATCCGATTCAACCAATCAACTGCTACTTACCAAAATACTCCTATTTCTGAAGAGTTTCATTCGACATCGGTCGAATCGGATATATGTGCATGACACAAGAACAATCAATACAGAGGTTAATACCACAGCGAATACTCCGAGGTTATTGTTAATATGAAAATATGTAAATTCCTACTAAGGCACTCAAAACCTAACTAACCTGCTTAATTTCCAAACTTCCATTATTTAAAATATTGACATCATTAACCCAGTGAGATATACAGAAACAGAAACATACAAATGCGCGAAAAAATTAAGTAATATATGCATTACAGGGACGCCCCTACGTGAATAGATCGTGATTTTACTGAATACAATATAATGATTTTACAGTATAACCTAAAAATTTAATGCCACAAGCCGAACTGGTATTAGAAATTGAAAGAAAAGATAACGATATAATAGGTTTGCTCCATGACTGGAACGAAAAAAATGTGGATCTAACAAAAAAAAAGTCACGGAAATCAGATGATGATAGTGAAAACATCACGATTATCACATCCATTCAATGATATTTGAAAATCTTGATATATGCTTTAGAGCTAAACCGAATTCCTAATTTTAAAAAACCCGAAAATCGGTCTAAAGCTGTAGCTTGGGCAGCTTTTGAAAGGAAGGGTAATCACGGGGAAAAAAAAAAAAAAAAAAATTATACCTATTCCTAACTAATTAGTTCAATTTCAAGTATTGAGTAGGCGCGTCCAGGTTGGCGTAACATTGGTGACGTTTAATTCGGTGTGATCGATCCAATAATTCAAACGTCTACTACTGACAAATCCACCATCTCCTGGTTCATACTAGTTATTTGTAATATATGATTATGGTTCATGTTAGTTATTAGGGACCTAAGATGTTACTATAATGATTATTATGTTGATTTTTTTATGGTTTTATATTGATATGTTTCAATATTATTGTATTATATGGGATGTATTTTATGTTTTATTATACTCGTATGTATTATATTCACTATTATATGGGAAAATAGGTATATGAAAATAAAACAAGATCGATTCGAAAGCAGGCTATTCAAATTGATTTTTCTTTTTGATTAGGGTAATTGTTGATTATTTCCCTCAACATCGTGCGCGTAGTCAGAAAAAATCCAGAATTCCCAAAGCTCCTGCACTCACCAAATCCCTTTGCAACAGTTAAATTCCATTTTGAGCATACAGTCGACAATGTGGGAGCTCAACGCTCCGTTAAGATGGAAATTTCCAGAAGCGTAAAACGCACAGACGCCCCTCAAAGGGAGTGCACTCAAACAAAATACTCGGCCAAAAGGGAGTGAGTGGGACCAAAGGCGAGAAACCGGGGTTGCAAGCAGACCATGAAGGGTTGAACTTGTAAAATTGTTTACGGCCACGTTTCACCTTTAGAAACGTTCCAGGTCAAATGAGAGCAAGCTCCAGTGGCTTCGGCCCTTCGCGAAAGGGCTTTCCGACTCTCCCCCGGGTAGGATTTGGACCCCTTGGGTGCATCTAAGCGATTGTCGGAACGGCTTCATACAACATAGAGTAGGTATTAGATATGGTATTTATGCTACCGTGAGCTTAATTATTCATCCTGAATGAAGTGTGGATTTTATTCAGTTATTCAAACATGTTGGTAAATAATGTGTAAGTACCTATAAATTATTACCACTAATTTACTAGGTAAATGGTAGTTTAATATTAAGTTAAGTAAGTGTGTTACAGGAACAACGCTTGAGGTGGAAATATAAGTTTTTGGACAGTAAGAAAAATATACCTAATACTGTTTTCTAACATCTTAATTCTGCCCCAAACTAAATATAATACTTACGTAGTTTTTTACTCTTTCATTTCTTTGATTTGGTACATAAACTTGAAAATTGTCACGGAATGAAGCATCACGAGAACCCGTTGCGGAACCGATAAATAAAGCGAGATCGGTCTCTAAAAAACATGTTTAAAGTTACAGTTTCGTATGTTACGTTATTACCATGTCGTCAACCAAACATAATTTGAGTTGTAGTATTCAAGTAATTTTAATAAATGTTTCATAGTCCACTGTAGTGTTATAATGTAGAGACACATTGGAGATTGTAACACGTGAAAATGACTTATTGTGTTGCGAACTTGCACGCAAGCATTTGTAATAACGTTAGTTGAATCTTAAAATAGAACCAGTTCCACAAATGCTCGATCGAACTCCAACCATAACCATTCCTTGGGTGTTCTTTACCTCTGACCCCCACTTTCTGTATGAGATAGGGATTATTGATTATTTCCCTAAAATAGGGAGTTTATTTTAAGCTCACTGTTGCTCCAAATTCTTCACACTCTTCTCTTTATATATATATATATATATATATATATATATATATATATATATATATATATATATATATATATATATAAACGAAATCTGTAGGAATAAAGAAAATAAATTACATAAACTCACAGGGTGTTCTTTGTCGACGTTTCGCGTAATCGCGTTATCAAAATATATATGAGAAATTGAAGGATCAGAGAATTCACAGTTCCCGCCTCTCCCGAATACTCAGGGCCACAGAAACATTCTAATTGATCAATCCTACTTTTACCCTGAACACTGATTTTGTCTTTAACGGAACCCAGTAAAGCATTAAGAGTATTTTTATTTTTAAAACCCTCTTGGTAACTCCTTGAATATAGAATTTTACCTACTTTATCAGAAATGTTCCCATAAAGTATACTTACATGAGAAATGTGTTACTCAAAAAAGGATATCACTCAGTATATTTCAACATTTCTGTAGAGCTTGGAGTTATTCCCTTGTTAAAACAAGAATGAGTAGTTTACCTTCTCGTCACTCCATCCGTTTAGCTATAATTCCCTTCACCGTGTATACACTGTACTTCACATTGTGTTGGTTGCGCTAATGACCTTACCTTTCTCCCGGCCAGCGGGTTTCAAACTTCCCTCACCTGTGGCTATATAAGCTGTGTCCTTTTTGAAGCGAATGTATGTGCTTCTCTAAAACGTATTATTGTGTGTTACTGACGATACTAACCGTTGATATCGATCTAAATTTAATCGATATAACTACTAACTAACTCTCTACTTTCATGGAATCAGACAACGTTCTTCTTGAACTTCCGTGGATAATGACAGTTGAACTTGCCACCGTTTGATCTGAGGAGTCTAGGGGATTTTTCTTCTCCTAATTTCAACGACATGTTTTGATCTATTTGAACCTACAACCAACCTATATTTTACTAAGAGAATCGATTTAGGACGTTTGTTTTTTTTCTGAGGTGCAAGCTTGCGAACGCTCAGAACACCAAACTATTCACATCATTCTGATCTATTCATCCAATTACTGATCAGATAAATCAGGAAACAGGTGGACCAGGGGGGATTAGGGTTGAACCGCAAGGTGTAATTAAGGAAAAACTGGAAACGTGTCGAACTTTTTAACGTCAAATGCGGATGGGGTGCGTTAACGCGTAGTGAACTGTCGTTTACAAATTCAACGAAACCAAAACGATTTCGGTCGGTTTCGCCTTGCAGTTTTTATTCGTAAAGATAGATCTTGAAAATAGATATGCGAAACGCTTTATTAATTGCATCAATTTTGGTCGGGAATAGTTTTAACATGATAGATCTTGAAAATAGATATGCGAAACGCCTAACCAACTGCATCAATTTCGGTAGGGAATAGTTATAACATAACTAAGATTATATTGAGTTGGTTATATTGAGGGGACCCATGGTTGAAAAGTTAATCAGGTAGGTACGTGTTGATACTTCATTGCTGATATTTGAATTGAATCGTTTTTGGGACAATGGAAAAATAGAAAGCCACCTTATATTGCACAAGGTTCTATGTAATTATCTTAAATTGTTCGTAGCGGAGCATGGGTACACAGCCAGTACTAATAGGTAAAAGTAAAAAGCCGGAACTGGAATTCGAAAATCAAGGCCAACTGCGTTTATATTGACGCTAAATTGGTTTATTCTTATAGAAGTCAACGAGCTTTACTTCCCTTTACTTTTTGCTTTCCACGTTGTTCCCTGCGAGGTCCCACTCGTGAACGTAAACTTGGAGAAAACATCAAATGGATTTGCGCGGCGTCTTATGACCTGACATATTCATCCGGATCCGAAAAAACAAATATCTAGAATAACAAATTATGCTCTTATCTATCTTAATCATGGAGGCAGAAGTTCCTAATAATTCTGTTTCACTAGAACCTCAATTGCGCTTATAATACAAAATTACAACTCGTTCGGTTGTTCTATTGACATCGGATTGAGAATCGTATAAGGTACACTCAACTGAATTGGTTGAGTTAGAATCAACTGTATAATTGCCACTACTGTCTTTGTGCAAAAACATGCATGAATTGGTTCAATTACGCTCCTAGGACGAGGAATCGTTCTTCACAATTGCGTTAAGTTACAAATCCGGCAACAAAGTGGACGTTTACTACGAAAAGTCTCTATTAGTGCTTTGTCAGATAATTTTTTGTTCACCATCAAACTTCTCCAAGGTTGACGAAAATAGAAATAATGTATTTTGATTTTTCTTCTGGGATTTAGATTTATTGGGCTAACTATTCGATGTTTTTGAAGAGTTGATATACACTGGACGAGAAAGCCGGCTTTGGAAGCTCTTCACAGGGTAAATTCACAATGACTTTCTTTAGCGTGCAAGATACAGGAGGTACTTATGGAGTTCCGAGTTCACGTATCACCTTCACGGTGTTTAGGGAACGGGAGCCCTTCATGTTAATTTATCAAGTTTTTCTTCTACTTCTTGCCTTCTACTGGTGAACTCCCTCTAAAGAGTCAGAGTCCAGTAAAGATAAAATAAATACTAATAGATATTAAGAAATACTAGGAAATGCCAAGAGAGGGTATTTCAGAAAAGAAATACTAAAAAATACTACGAAGGATCATTAGGTTATGGAATGAGTAAAATAATAGTAGTGTAAATGAGTAAAACATTATGGAAATCCGAGTGAAATAGTAGTTAGAAAAAAAACTGTGCAAATCATTACAAAAATATTTAGTTCCCTTCTTCGCAGATCATTGGTCAATAGTCATTAAACCCGGTGTATAGTTTATCATCAAAACTTGGAAATTCGCGCCTCTCAACAGGGTTTATACCTTCACAGCTCCGGGACCCTAAAATTCTTTATAGTAAGGTTCGAATAATTTTGCTAAAATGAAGAGAAAAAAATATGGTAGGTTGTATAGGGAAGTAATCAACCTATGAAGTCCCGTTGATCGCAGCCCCTCCGAACTTTGTAATTATATCCTATAAGTCCAAAAGGAGCTCAATCTAAATTTCAGCACCATAAGTCGAATAAGAAACTAATTAGGCTTTGACGTCTTCAGCAGGTCATTGCACTTTCATGCACTGAAATTCCATTCTGGATGTCCCAAAGGAGCTCCATCTAAATTTCAGCAATACAAATCGATTAAGAAACAGGCTCGGAAGCCCCTCAGCAGGTCAGTGCGCCTACATGCACTGCAATTCTATTCTAAATGTCCCATAGGACCCCCATTTTAAATGTCAGCTTCGTAGGTAAAATTATGGAAGATATTAGCATCACAGACGTAACGCACCTCTTTAAACGATTCGTGTAATGAAATTTCGTGTAGTGAAAAAGATACACCAACAGAAGGAAACATATTGCATATAATTATTACATGTACGAGTCAGAATCCCATTATTATATCAGCTGATACAGTTGTCGGAATTTATTGGACGCGATTTACCATGTTCAGATTTTACAACCACTTACACTTTCTAGCTTTTTTTTTCTTATAGAAATTATGTGATTTGTAATTATGTGATCTGATTTAAAGATACACCATGCATCGGAGGTCGTTCGGACTTGATGTTATTGCCCTTATGAACAGCATACAGACGAACATACAGCGATCCGGGTGGTTGCATCCCATTCTGTGGGGTCATATATAAAATGAGATCCAGAAAAAGAGAGAAAAAAAAAATATATCTGTTGGGTACCTTGTAAGTTTTTGAGATCTCGATTTTGAAATACCTATTTCGAATTCGGGTTGACCGAATGTGATGCTGATGTTACTGTCACAAATTGCAATTATATGAGATGCAATTTTGTAGAGAATGAAGCTATTGAAAAATTTCTTCATTGAAAACCGTTTTGAGACATTTTGAAACGAATCCTAGAGCTAGAGTTAACACTTTTTCATATATATATCCTTCCAGACGATAACTCTCGTTACGATTGATATAAAAATTCCATTCTTGCGCCGAAAAGTCAAGCTTTTAAACGAAAGGACGAGTTCGTTGGCCAGCAATTTTGGGGTACATTAAATTGGTCAAATTAAAAAAAAAGTGCTCAAAAAAATAGCAAAAAAACAGGTAAAAATAGTTAAATATATACTTTTTTATCTTAAATATTGCTCAACTACAATTCAATAACTATAAAATGGAACATTAAAAAATTTATGAACAAAATCATGTTGTAAAATGTACTTAAGTTAATTAAAATTTGCTAAAAAATCGATAAAAACTCCAAAGAAGTTAAAAATCCAACATCCATAAAATTGGTAACCAACCAAGTCTTTTCCCTCAAAGTCCTCAATTTTCAAAACAATGTAACATAATATAGTACGATAATTTACGAAAATTCGCTCATACAATCATGCTGCATGACTGGAACTGTTTTGAATCCAGCTGAAATTATCGCTATGATTTTCATATACTTTGGTCTTATAACGGATTGTTTTTCAGTAACTTTAGATTACACATTTTCATCTTAGATATAGTGTTAGAAGATGGTTCTTTCTTATCTAGTGATGAATGGTAAGCGGGAATCATAATTTTAATATTAAATTATTTTTTCCACTCATTTCACTCTGAATCGTAAACTGGATAAATTGACATTCAGAAGAACTTGAGATTTAAAATTTTTATAAGTTGTTATTCAGAAGGCCTCAAGGGAACATGAGAACGAGAGGAACAAAAGAATCCATGATTTGCATATAATGCATAGTTGTAGTTTACGAGTAAACTAACTTGGTCCAGTCTTTTTAAAATACTCATTTCTACTTTCTTGTTTCATTAATTTAATCAAAAGTTACGGAATGTTTTCTGAGTAGCAATGTTCGCTGTAATAGGTACTCTCTGTCTTCTTACGAAGGCCGTTAACATTTTAATATGCGGAGAGTTTTAGAATAAGGCGATGAACCTAAAATGAGGAGGACACAAAAGGCAAGTAGGTATACACTGGACAGGAGGATAAAACGTGACAAAGTCATTAAAGCTGTCCCACATAAAAAGAGAGAAAGAGAGGAGGCGAGAAAAAATAAACGACATTAATACCGCGGGCTCCTGCAGTCGGTAGAAAGGAGGAAATATGATTGGCTAGGTGAGAAAAAGGACGGGGATTTTTATTGATCACATCAAACGCAAGACATTTCGTTTTACGGTGACCTTCCTCTATTCCCTCCAGTCGTATAACTTATAACGGCTTCCTCTGTGACAACACTCGTTGAATGGGAATGCCTACAGCAAAAGGGCTACTGGGGAACAGAACCGCGGTCTCAACCGTTCAAGTGACGGCGTGGGGCTGTTTTCCGTTCGATTCTTGTCACATTTTAGTGCCATTTGTTGTAGTGTGTTTTTTTCTTTCTGCAACGAGCGAGTTTTCTGAAGTCATAAATTGGCTGATACTTCCCGCCTCAGGCGTGCTCGGAACGTCAAGCGAACGAATGAAATAGTTTCGGGAGAGATGTTGGGGTGTTATTTTTATTCTTCAGCTCTCGGAATACATGTTCATGTTTCAAGTGCCCAAACGTTTTAACGATTTACAAGGAGCCCTGGAGAGCTTTCTAGTTCAGGGAGTGGAACAAAGGAGTTCTGGGGACCAAACAGTTGTCGCGGTGGAAGCAGAGTGTTTCTATGTGCGACGTTGGGGCTTTAAGCATTAGGTTCTTCGTGCAATAAGTTGTATTTAAGTGATGAAACCTCTTGTGATATAGGGACTGTGATAGAAAACTACATTAGATTCTTCCGACGACATTGGTTGCTCCGCAGATTTCTATTTGCAGATGATTCTTGATAGAACTTTTGAAGATGCACTGTTTCTAATTTTGACTCTCTCGTAGAGGTCCATGCGTCAGAAAGGGTTGAAATCTGGTAACGTGTCTAGTCTTCAAGAAACTTGCACAACTCGTGCTGACCTTTTTCGAAGACCTCTGAACTAGCCGAGAGCTGATATGAGCTTGCATGAGATGGGATAGCTCCCCAAACCCATCTTCTATCCTTCAAACTCCAAATTAAAAAGATGTTCTCCAATTCATGGAAAAACATGGAATCATGGATTTTTTTACGGGCAGTGAATTCTCTAATCAACGTTTCAGTGGTTTTTCAAGGTGAAGAAAATTAATAGAGTCAGAGTACGCACCAACACATCAAAGTACGGATTTACCGATATGGTTAAAGGATATATATATATATATATATATATTATATATATATATATATATATATATATATATATATATATATATATATATATATATATATATATACCTATATATATATATATATATATATATATATATATATATACCTATATATTTGCTAAAAATAATATTGTGGGCATTGCCTATGTATTGAACGACTGATGTGAGTAGAGTAATAAATGTTTTTGTTTTTGCATGATTAAGAAATGTAGGTACCATTTCAAAGTGCTGCATACCGTGTAACAAGTCAAATCAAATCTCAACATCCCGGGGTGAAAAGTGAAGAGCTTACTTGTTGTAGCCCATCAGGAAGGAGTCCGCCATTTCATTTGAGTTATGTTTGTTATGAAGCTCCCTCTAAAATTTGAATTTCCTAGGTTGAACAGGAGAAAATTTAGCGGACTTAGGCCAACATGAAAGATCCCACTTCTTCAATGGTCTTTTATTGTTTCAGAGAGTCTCGCAATCGAATTTCAACTTCCTCGGATGAACAGGTGAGAATTAAGTTCACTCAGGTGATTAGGAAAGAACCCATCATTTCAATTGTCTGGTAATGTTTCAGAGAGTCCCCCTACTAAATTTCAACTTCCTAGGGCTAGCAAAAGATTTATTTCAATCAGCTAATTAGGAATCAGCCCATCATTTCAATTATCTCTTAATGTTCAACACACTCAAAACATTCCACCATGGTGTATGTAGCAAAATCATACCGAAATTTACTGACCACCCCCATAAGTTACAACGATTTCCGTGGAATGACTATTCTTTCATGACCTTGGTACAATGTTTTGGGTGGGAGTGCTGCTGTTCATCGTTATCGTGGTGCTGCTGACGCGAATTTCAGAATAACTTCTAGCTCAAAAACATATTCAAGTTGAAAATGGGGGATCTTAATTCGAATAACAATGTTGGTTGATACCACTTATTTTGCATCTATATAAAGCCATTTGAAGAAGTATATGGAGGCATTAACCTTCATTTCTTACGAGGTTAATGAAACCGATGTATGCAGCCTTATTACTACCAAGTCACGTTATTATACATCTAGGATTCTTTATAGTCCATTAATGCTTTAAGTATAGCTCAGCTGCTCTTTTTTCCAAAAGGTTTGGGCAATGTGAGATTTCAGCATAAATCGGGATCTTTACAACGAGTGGTCAACCATTTCAGTCGGATGGAAACACTGATAAAGTGATATTCCAAAGGAATCGAAGGAGGTTGCTACACGAGTTGAGCCCACACCTTCTCCTTTCTTTCCTCATATCGACCTACGACCCTGATTATTCGCCACTTTATGGACAGAATGTAAAGAAGAATTCCACACCTATCAAGCAGGGCAGAATAGAAGAAAGGATTCCAGACCTATCGTGTGGGCAACCACTACAAATCAATGTTCCCGTCTCAGGAAGCAAAAGGAAAGCGTTTTACATATGGTTGACATATGGGCACACAACACCGATTCCTGATTGCAACGAATAGATCCCGACATCTCCCCAATATGCAAAAGATACGGCAACTGTGAAGAAACGGCCGACCACATGATCCTGGTATGCGAATCCACCGATCAGAGCTAATTCCCATACCCACATAAACTTTCCACGATTGCAAAAAACTCCTATTACTTCGATTCCATAATTTCTGAAGCCAATGTAGAACAATGTGTAAAGTGCTATACGAACTTTTAGTTACCCTAAACATAAGACTCTTAATATCGCAGACTCCTGTTGTATTTTTATTTACTTGCATTAATGCAATAATGCAAACATTACTTGTATCAGCCGCATGTTACCAGTGACAAAACCAATAAAAACTGAAGAAAAACAAAAAAACCAATTGTTCAGGAGTAAAAATTGAGCCTGCTATATAGGAACTTGAGCCACTCTGCAGTATGATAAGTTTCTGAGAAAAAACGAATGAATCTATGGTTTCTTGGTAATTTAAAACTAGTAGGTAGGTATGTGTGGCTCAGGTCGTGATTTGAACGTATGAATTTGAGGAAGTGGTCCACGAGGTTAAATACCTACGTCACACGTATGACGAGTTCAATTTGACGGAAAATCTCAGAACAATCCGGTTATCGACCACTAAGGTGGGCAGGAAGTTTCACTCGGAAAAATCCCTGCGCAATCACCAACCTCTCCCAGCCACTCTGAATATGGAAAATTGAAACCAGGTTTAGCTGGGATCCCATCGGTCCCTCCCGACAGGCCGTCGTACTGTCGAATACCAACGACGTCCGGGGGATACCCTCAGTCACCCCTATTGGAAGCCCTTCCCCCGTCACATTCTATGCTGTGCCCTATCTTAACCTCTAAGACCCCTCGAGACGAAAGAAAATCCTGTTTCGGGGAGAAATAAAAAGAAACTCAAGAGCCTCAAACTGATATCTCCGACTCCAATCCTGCCTTACCCGCTCTCACCGTGGCGTCGTGTACAAGGAATCCGAACATGCAATTTGCCCTTCCCGAAACTTATTCTGAAGTCAGCCAGCTTTACCAGAAACAGCTTTCCGCCAAACGTGACCCACATCCGTATATTTGCATTAAGTTTAGGATCTGTGGAAGACGGATGGGTTGAGCGTATTTAAACGGTTTATCTGATCCAGTTCGCCAATCCTGGTTTGAAAACGGAGAAATAGAACCTGTCAGCGTATATTCCACAAAAAGGACTATTCTGGATGATATATGAAGGTATTCCTGACTAACCTGTGAGAGAGAATTAAAATGTTATTATTTTTAGAAAAGTGGCTCTTAAATTTGCGGACCTAACCCGGATTTTCATCATTGAGCTACGGTGCCGGCGCCGTCAAAATGGGTTGGGTAAAGGTAAACATCCTATAAAATAACAAGAATTCGTACGTAAGTAGTTTTTTCGAATCGTACAATTTTTATGCATATTCTAATGCATATTCTAATTTTTAATTATCTATGCAGATAATGTTTAAAATGTTTCTATGAATATAATTTCCCTATGAATTTTTTTAAATTTAATATTTATTAATTATTTTTTCATCGTAAAAGTTCATTCTGGGGCGTTTTAAAAGTGCCCTAGGTTTTAACAATTTTTGGTTTATTCTTTTCAATAACAAACCTCTTCAATCGACCTAGAAAACTCTTTTTTTTTTGCCCCTCCCCTCAAATTCGTGAATTTACATTTCGATCCAAAAATCGGCAAAAATCCAACTTCTGTCAACCTTCCTGAGTTTTTTCAGGAAATCAATGGCTAAACCAATGGCCCTTGTGTCATAACCACGTAAATATAGGGTGTAATTGGTGCAAGGACCACATCAACAATACATAAATTCCGAACAACTGTGAAGGGTAGATTAGAAGGAATGAAGGACTGACAAATCGAAAATCGAGGACTCAAAAACATTCGAAATAAATTTTTAAAAAAGAATGTACATGTCATTTCAAAGAATCGAATGATACCACCCAGATCTGTGTACGTTTAAATCCGTTCGACCTCCAACTTTGGCCCAACCATCACTTTTACAGGAAACATTTTCGACACCCAGAGTTCAGATCATAACATCTTCATAATTATTTTGTAAGTCGATGTCCACTATAGGTAGGTATGTTTTACCAGTTTCGGTTCGCTCGCATGTTGATGTTTTTGTTTATTATTTTCAAGCAAAAAAAGATTTTAACGCTCACTCAAAATTTGTTGGTTTACGTTTCAAGAACCTGAAAATCGAATAAAAAATAATCCATCTCCGTCCGTACACCGTCCACAGATTTGTTCCAAATTTGGCTCTTCAAATATTTGGCAAAAATCATATATCGGTCAGAGTCATGCCAGTATTTTCTCCTAAGTGTTTGTTTCCTATGTTTGAACGAACTAGCGTACAGAGATCCCGGAGTTTTATTCAAATCTTTCGGATGATATCTATCATTTACAGCAAACAAAACTTCAGGTACTTATTTTGGATGTAACTATTCATGATCTCGATTGATTAGTTCTTCAGACCTTTTTTTTACTATTTACGGTTGATAGAAATCGATCAAGGTTCTAGAATCAAGAAGACTCCATTATGTGAATTTTGACCCAAGTTTCATAAACTTCGATCCAGTAGTTTTGGAGAAAGCTATGGACCGTGCTGCGCACAGTGGTTCCAAAAAAAAAAAAAAAAAAAATTGACAACAGTAGATTTTTTCTAAATACGGTCCAACCTAAAATGGTTGTTGATGCTTATTCCCAGATAGTTACTGGTACCAGATCCGGACCAGTTTGATTTAAGGTGTAATATAATTTTGGTGACCAGGCGTACTACTTTGGAAAGAAATGTTCTACTTTCGGGCTCAATTACCAAGTATGATGTACTACCAAGCGTATACTTTTTGCCTTTCTTGCCTGAAATTTAAAAAATTGGAAAACTATTAGAAAAAAACTCGGCGCTCCGCGCCTCGCCAGGGGGCAAGCCCCCTGGACCCCCGGTTACCTCTATTTACATACTTCGGACGAAATTATTGAAACACAGAATGTGTTTGCGTTGTCGCGCAACCAAGTGACAACCAAACAAGCGTCATTGTTTACTATTCATTTATAACATCAATTTATATAGTTATAGTATAAAACTACGAAAATTGCGTTGTTAAAAAATCAAGCCTGGCTGGGATTCAAACCCACAACCTTCGTCTCACAAAAAAAAAAAAAAAAAATTTTTTCAGGCCTGGCCGGGATTCGAACCCACGACCTCTCGCTTCCCGTCACACATTTCGTTCCCATCCCGCGTTCCATTTTCGGCTAGTTAGTCCATGGCTAATATAAAACACATTCTGTGTTAAAAGTTGTGAAAGATTGATGGGAACTACGTGGTCAGAGAGAAATTTTCAGACGGGTTGGTCATCCTGTGTTCAGTTCTAGTCCTGGAGTCTGGGCCAAAAATAGGTACTAATTTTAAGAGGAGGTTTGAGATTACATTTTTAAAATTTAGTCCGTATTGAGGAGAAAATATTTGACTGCCATCTCGAAATCGGTGGAATACAAAATGGTGACCTCGTAGAGATGGCTCAAATTGCCCATTTTAAAGTTTTTCTTTAATAATTCCTTAACCGTACATCTTTCAGAAATTTTTTATACGCAGCAAAGTTGTAGAACATAAAAAACAAAACGATTCGATCCCAAAACTCTGAATTACCTCCTAAATTTAATGAACTACAAACGATTGAAACTCGGGCTAATTTTGTGCGAGTCCTGCCCTCCCCCCGTCTAGACTGTTACCCTTCAAAATCACCTAGTGGCGTTGATATTGTTTTAATTTCAGTCTGTCAAAGCTCAGTCTACTTAAGAATAAATACTTTCTGAATTTCGTATCGAGCATGTTTTAGCTGAGGTCTTTCCACATTGACTTAGCCGAACTTTTGAGTTTTATGTAATTTTACACATATGTAAAGTTCGCAAAAACGGCCTTTTACTTTGTACATTAATGGGAAACGGTGTCAAGAAAAACTTGCTCGAAACGAACTTTGGAAAGTATTTATCCCTGAACTGAATGAGGTTTGGCAGACCTGAATCAGACTAACATTGAGGTTGAATGAAGTCCATACGGGGGGAAAAGAGGACTCGCCCAAAATTAGCCCGATTTTCAATTGTTTGTAGTTCACTTATTTTAAGAAACAATTCAGAGTTTAA
Source organism: Adelphocoris suturalis (assembly GCA_030762985.1). NCBI lineage: Eukaryota > Metazoa > Arthropoda > Insecta > Hemiptera > Miridae > Adelphocoris > Adelphocoris suturalis. The sequence continues at coordinate 60,140,235 of CM061040.1, read as the reverse complement.
ACTCCGCTACATATAAAAATTGCTGTAGGATGAACGGTTTAGGAATCATTAGAGAAAATCTTTAAAATGGGCAAATTAAGCCATCTTTATGAGGCCGTGTTTTTGTTATCCATAAATTTTGAGTCAGACAGACGAAATCAGACAAAGATTTCAGATAGAGAAAGATTTTCTCACTCTAAAAGGACTATATTTCCAAAATCTAATCTCAAACCTTATCCTCAAATTACTACGTAGGTACCTATTTTTTGGCCCTGGCTCCTGGACTATTCCGCTTTATTTCCCTTATAAAAATTCACAGCGCCAAAAAATATTGACTCAATTGTGAGCTCTTAATAATAAATTTTTCATTCGTCGTGATCTCTGTAACATTCTGTGTGATCTTAGAATAGAAACATTTTGTGCATTAAACATCGCTTTATTAATTTTATTAATTATTATTACTTAATAATTTATTAATTTATTAATTTATTATTTAATTTTATTATTTATTAATTTCATTAATTATTATTAATTAATAGTTTATTAATTTATTATTTTTACATTGGTATATATATTACACCAGACGTTTCGATTGAACACACTTCCTGTGACATTCCATTCCAGGGTTGAGCTCATACTGCTGATCAGGATGAAATCCGTACTTTCATTCGTTTTTTATTGTTTCGAAGAGGCCCCAGACTCATTTGTACTAACCAGGGTAAAATGAATTGAATATAAGTCATTCATTCATGATCAAAATGAAGCCTGTACTTTCATTGGATTCATGTTGTCCCAGAGGCTTCAACCAAATCTCAACTTCCTGGGTGAACAGGAAAGAATCGTGATGCGAATTTGATCTGTAAGGCGGAATTTCGACTTGTGCCAAGTCAATGACATGAAAATGAAATCTAATTATTCGTTATTAACTAATCAAGTTAATAAAGATCCTTCCTTATCATAACCATAACCGGCGAATTCCCAGAAAAATTCATCATAATCAAAAAATGAAAATTTTGAAGTAATACTTGTTACAAGAATTACGCATTAGCACATACGTGGAAGCTTTGTAGAGTACTAATGATCAGATTTTGTTGAAATTCATAAACGGGTTGATACGATAATGAAAACGTAACGTTATTATTTCAACGCTACTTCACCTGAGTAGCCTGCTATCATGGCAAATGTATTAATTTACTTTCTTGTTTCAGGTAAGAGCCAAGAGATTGTTTACACGCTTCGAGTACAGTACTGCGAGTGAAGTAAGCCTTTCAAAGATAAATATGTATGCACTTCATTCCAGTTTTCATACGATTGTCACGTAAAATGAGGGAGTGACACAAAAACTGAATGTATAAAATTTGTTGTACTGGGGTGTTCACTCTTAAGTTTGACTACCATCAAAGAATCGTTTCCACAATTCATTCCCGCCAAAAAGTGCGTCAAAGATTTTTTTTAAGCTTGATTACCTAGTTAAGTACTTTCAAATTCAATAATTTTTTGCGTTTTCTGTATTATAACCACTAGCATACCTTATAGCATAGGTACTTTACGTATAGGTACTGTAAAACAAAAAATAAGGACACCATTAGAATTAAGAGTTGAATTAGTCATCATAGATGAAAAAGCAAATTCAGCTCATTGAAAACTGGATTGGAATGTCCCAAATATGAAAAAATTATAGCATTAACTTTTCTGTATTTCTTCACTGGATTACGATTTGTGGCATTCCGAGACGAATCCTATAGTTTAACGCTATACATGTATTGTGTTACATAGTATATATGTGTGTATACTATATACATAAAAAAATAAATAAATATATATATATATATATATATATGTGTGTATGTGTGTGTGTGTGTGTGTGTGTACCATTCCACAATACAACACTCCTTAGAATTGAGATAAAAATCCCGTACTTGCGCCTAAAATCAAGCTTTTCAAATGAAAGGCAGATAATTATTGGTCAGCACTTTTTGAACACATTAATTTGGTCATATTCCAAGATTGTGCTAAGAACAAAACACAAAAAACTGCCACAAATCATTTAATTTATAGTTTTTAGCAGAATTTCAGTCAAACAAAAATATCAGCAATTAAATAGGACATTTTTTTCTCAAAATTATGACGAAAAACGTATTCGAATGTTATGATTAATTGCTGAAAAATCTATAAAACCTGGAAAAAAATCTAAAAATCCAAAATCTTTCTCGAATTGCCGAATCTTAATGTTGTACCTATGACTTGTTTTTCCATAGAATTGGTTTTTAAATTTCATTGTACTCGAGTTGCTCAAATTTCAATACAATTTAGCATATTATATACCTAATACAAAAGGTGGTAGTTTAAGAAAATTCGCTCATACGATCATGCTCAATGACTAGATTTTTTTCATTTTTGCCGAGTGAAACCTAGTTTCAAAGATTTCTTTGTGCTGAACACGATTGTGAAACCAAAACCTCATTCCATTTTCGGATTGTACCTAACGAAAGTGTGAAACTTTACCAAACATTTTACGGGACCACAGCTTTCCAACAGTGAGATCATATTAATTTTCACTTTTATGATTTTTACGCAGATTTGATTACAGGCAAAGTTCCAGTCATGTAGCATGATCATATTATATGAGCGTAAATTCGTAAATTATCGTATACTTTAACGTTGTGTTGTTTTAAGATTTCAGCGCTTCGATTGTAATGACATTGATAACTACCAGTGCTATGGATTAAAAAAAAAACCTCTTTCTAAATAATGTTCCGCAACTCAAAGTAGATTAATCATTTGTAGTTTTGAATAATTTATTGAAGCACATTTTTTCGCTGTTTTCAACTAATTTCCAATAAATATTTATGAAATTTGAGTCATTTTCAGCACAATTTTTCGCATACATTTCCAACTGTATGTGTGTTTAAATGTTCATTGTTGATAAACTTCCATTTATTCACTAAAATTCTGCTAAAAAATATTTTTTCGACGATTTTTAGCCGTTTTCAACAATTTTAAATATTTTTCGAGCATTTTTTTTAATTTTACAAATTTAATGTGCTCAAAAACCACTGGCTAGCAAATTTATCCTTTCTATTGGAAAGCTTGATTTTTCGCCGCAAGAACGGAATTTCTATCTCAATCCTTAGGAGAGTTATCGTCTGGAATGATACACACACACACACACACACACACACACACACAAACATATATATATATATATATATATATATATATATATAATAGTAAGAAATAAGAAAACAATAGGGAACTCATGTTGAACGTTTCGCATGTACTCGTACTTCCGCGTCTTCAGAAAATGATTATGAAAAAGGAATCGTTCCAGAGTGCCCTACAACGGATTTCCTTAAAGGATTTTTTGAAAAATTTGTATTTCAATATTTTTGGAGCCATTACAATAGCTTAATTTCTTAAGAAAGTTCGCTTAAACAAGGATAAAAATAGTTTTCAAGGAAATGGCTTATTGTGGGCTGATGAGTATTAATTAGTGAGTTTTAATTAAGTTATTAATTTCCATGTAATTCTTCTCGCTCATTCGAATAGAAACTCATTCAGATTTGTCTGCCTCTGTAGTAGATGAGATTTTGTCTTTGATTAAACTCTGGGGTTATTCTAAAAATTCTGTTACCCAGAACGTTAGTACGTTTCTGATGATTTTCACATACAACCTAAGCGTTTCAAAGGAAATGCAATTCCTGTAGTTTTCATTGCATAATTAATCGTTCTCTATTCGTTGGAGAGCTCTCGATTCACCTAACCGTATTACCTTTGCCATTGTGCAGTGCCTGGCCTACAATATGAGGTATGAGCGTGGTTGTGTGAATAACTGCTTACATACAGGTGATCCTTCTCTGTTAATTTTGTAAATATGATTGCAGCACTATTGGGACTTTCTGGTTAGAGTCGACATATTCATGATCTAATGCTTTTCCAGTCAGTTGGTTTACCTTTTATGCTCATCTTATTTTCACGTATGACTCTCGGTGTATACATCTTAGGTGTTAAAATCCTGTATTGCTACGAAAATATCAACACTTAGCTGAATGTATTTCTGGATGCATCCTGATTCTTCGTTTTACAATGTATGCAACGGATGTGGTTACCGTTTTATTGACAAGAGGTAGAAATCACGTATAACCCTGGGATTTGGGAATACACAAATACAAAGAATTAAATAATCTTAGAATCACTGGGGGGGGGGGGGGGGGTGTAGGCTATTGAATTGATTTCTAAAATTATCTGAAGCATGAGAGTTAACACCCCGTGTGTACTTCAGTCATCTGGTTCTAGCATTAAGATGCTCTCAACATTCAACTTCCATAATACATCCAAACAATACCATAATAACATCCAAACAATCCAATTAACTACAGCTTATTTCAATAAAGGATAAGAGAGGGGGTTGTATCTCCAATACATTTCAGAATTTCATTCTAGTCATTGAGAATAACTACCCAAGAAATCAAGATATCATGGGCTAATACAATGTACTTATAAACTAAACCATAATCACATGATATAAAGCCAATCTATTTTTGAATTTCATACATCTTCAAATATTATTCAATGAGATTACCAATTCGAACCTAGCTAATTTTTTCACTGATTTAGGAATACGTTCCTTTCTCCCCGGCGAATTGAATGCGGCATGACCTCTGCGTTTGGCAAATTTAGTTTTAGATGCCAACCCTACATTTGACTTCTTACTAGCTCTAGTTTCACTCAAACAAATGTATGATATCACCGCGAGTTTCTTTTTCTTAACTAGGTAGTTAGCAGTGTACGATTACTTTTTTGATTTTATTACATCTTATCACGGCTGAACGCGAGTTTACCATCTCGACCCTATAATTAAAAATTAAAATGTAAGGTAACCAATAAATTAATTTTAAAAAAATTTTCCCTAACACAAGCAACAAGCAGATATGTACCTAGTCCTTTTGTTTCTTTGTGTAACAGTTATGGTTTATGAATTTATTTTTAGAGGTTGAACTTATTTAGAATAAAATGAATCCCTAATGTAGAATAATCGATAAAGGGCATTCGAAGTCACTATCGACATTAAAACTGTTGATTCGAGAAAATCCAGTCTTTTGAGGTTTTCACTAATCTTGAACTTGACAAATTCATTTGAATGAGCATCCATAAGTTCTTTTATTCTACGTCATACGTTCTTTTACTCTTTTATTAAAAGGTAATTGTTCTACGTACTTCTCCATAAATCCTCTACACCCTCTGTTTTCTCCAAATATAAATGTAAGTAGCTCCCACGTGCTCCTTCCTATGGGACACGCCGAGACACCTTCTAGAGGAAGCATCCGTAGGCCAAAAATCCTAGATCCAACTCGTTTGTTGTCTCCGTCGGAAATAAGATTTAATATTTCAATGGAACAGTACGTACGTCAAACAAATAAGAGGTTTTTGACAATTCTCCGATATAGGCCACAAACATTGGAGTTGGGTTGCAATGCAATATGGAGCTCTTTTTGTTTAAAGTAACTACCTCCACTTCTGAATAACCTTGAAACAGTTCGGGCAGCTCCAACTCAACGATTCAATTACCCAATTTATTTCAGCCTCGCGTGTTAACTGCTATTGGTGAATGAAGATAAGCCAAAACGTACTGCAATTTATTATTCAAACACGATTTCAACAAAATCATCTCCTCTACTTATACCTCAAGTAATCGTTGGCTAATTTAAATCGAGCTCCTTCTTCTGTGATACTTTTCCAGTTAACGTACATATAATAGAATAAAACTAAAGTCGTTGCTCCTCGTCATGCTGAGGATGGTCCCCAGACCCCCTTTTTTTAATTTTAGGCTTTAGGCGTAACGATTAAATATTGAGAAACTTGGAACACGCCTGAATGACTACGCCCTTGAGAATGATCTAAGGATATCGATGGATATATTACCCAGTGTTTCATAAAGACAACAGACAGTCGTGGTGACGAGCGTGGTTACTCATTTGTCTGGTTAAGTACTCACGTCCATTGAAACATAATTTTCTTGACATTTTTCGGCACTGAGGTCCGGGTAAAAGTGTGTTCAACGATGAAACTTATACCATGCTTAGAAAAAATTTAACGGAAAAATATGAGACAATTAACTAAGTCAGTTTGTGTTATAATATGGTGAAGAAATACATGCTTACGTATGTAAAAACACCCCATTAGAATAATGAATGTTTCGATCACAATGTGGATAATTTGTTTTAATCTAGTAGACAAATACCTGTCATGTTTTAGATTAATTACATTACTACCCTTTAATTAACTCCTTAAAATGGCATGAAAATCCTCGTAAAATCTGAAAGGTGATATTTTTGTGCGGCAAGGAATCCAGGCAATGCAGAAAAAGGAGGACTTGAAACTTTAATGCATTAGCGAACCATATAACGAAAATTATGCATGGGCAAATATTGACGAAGAAAACGTCTGCCAAGTTGAGTGGGATGTATAGGAAGGCAGACCATTGGCGCTTACTAAAAAAACCAATTCAGAAAAAATCATTTTTGGACGACTACCAAAGGATAGAAGGGAGAGGTGGAGGTGTATGGTAGTAGTTAAGGCAATTGATAATGCGGTTTTATGATGTTCGCACCAGTTCTGATTGGACTTATGATTACGATATTTTTTCTGTCGAAGTTCTATCCCTTAGGATAGATTCCATTAAAGAAAAAAAAGTTACCTAGAAAATTTGGGAGTTCTTGATTTTTTAATGTCAGCTATTAAATTTTGATTTTTGAGCCCTTTCGATTTTGTACTCAAGTTTCATAAACTTTGGTCCAGTTAATAGTTTCGTAGAATGGCTCTGGACAACGAAAGGTGAGGCGCGCAGTGGGACCAAAAGGCCAATAAACGCACAATGAAATGTGTAGACTAAGAATAGAATCATTATATATGAAGTTAAAAAAATACCAAATTATGCCTGCAAATGTGCCACATTTTGTAAACTAAGTACACTTAAGAAAGAAATAAATTGCGATTTTTTGTTGTTCTTTTTTCCAATTTTCGCCTTTATCTGCGATTTTGAGTTTACTTTCAACTGTACACTTCATAATGTGTATAAATTCAACTGTATCATGATTCCTTTCGCTATTCTACTTAAATGATGATGACGAACGAATCGTGAGGTATCGCAGCTGAACCTTTCACTGCTGACTCGTCAATATAATATACAACAATGTAAATACATCCTCAAACCAACGCTATAAAACGCTTGTATTTTTTTTTTATTATTTTGATTTTTTTAATCCAAGAGATGTGAAAAATCGATATTTTCATGGATAATTTTAGATTTAAATCATTGTACTTTTTTCTCTCAAATCAAAAATAGGTTAGAAGTTATTATATCCTTTGAACATTTAAAATACCTCGGTATATTGAAAACCGTACTGTGGGACCGAAAAAAAAAACGGGTAAGGAATTCTTTTTAAATCGAAATTATCACAAAAAATGAAGAAATTCGAAGTTTTTAACGTAGGTCTTAGGGCTATCAAATTTCATCTTCAAATTAAAGGGGATTAGATACCTCATGTTGTGGTATTTGCGAATGGAAAAAAATTCAAATAATAATAATTTTTGGATTTTTTGAAGATTTTTTTTTTCGCCTTAGCCTGACGTATAATAAGCTCACAAAACTTCAAAACCCAGCAGACGGCTGAATGACTGAGAGAAACTTGTCAATGGGATCATTATTGAACTCAAAAAAATAGGTGAACGTATTTTCGGTGCCGGAGAATAGTGGAGCATATGAAAAAAAAAAAAAAAAAAAAAAAAAAAAAAAAAAAAAAAAAAAAAGTCGGGAAAATTAGACAGATTGATTGAAAGTCGGTAAAAAAGCAAATTACTCGATAATTACGCACATTATCGTCTTGAGATCGGCGCGGCGTACGGCGCGGCGGTGGACGGGCGGATATAATTCGACGCATCTTGAAACGTAAACATACAAATTGTTAGAGTGGCTAAATTTTTCTTCTTGGTCGATTAGACAGGCTCATTACTGAAAATATTAAACAAAAATGCTTATAGTACCTCCTTCAAAACGTCATTTCAACCAAAAGTGCAAACCATGAGTAACGTGGTGTTAAAGGAAATTTTAAAAGTTTAATAAATAATCACTACGCAATGCTTGACTTCCAGGATGTACAACCCCTAAAATACTACCCTCAGATATACCAGTATTGGGAAAGGGAATCGGGCTTGGACCAAACATATGTTTAAAAAAAAGAGGGACAGGCAACAACAAAAAATTTCCAACTCTCTTTTCCTTCCTCTTCCCTAGTCAAGAGAGTAATTAAGACCACCTGGCTTAGAAAAGCGCCTCCCCACTCTTGAAAAACGCTTGGTGGGTCTCGGACACAGACCCGGATCCTGTGATTAAATATCATCTCATTAAATAATCATATAGTCATACAGTAATAGGCATATTCGTTTTTGGTAACACTATAGATCAAGTGTCGGTTTTGACAGACAACACACAAGCGGGCATACAGCGCACCACTCAACACAACTCACTTCAACCTCCTACCATTACGCATCTTCAATCTCAAGGCTACGAGTGGCATTTAGTTTCTGATTAGTAAAAAAATTCATCTGTCGTGATACAGCGAATTGATATCGCCACAATCCTGAAATGAATTGGCAGATTGGCAGAATTGGGGAAATGTTAAGCACATTCTGGTAAATGGTACCGCCTTAGATCTGCAGGTTGAAACAGCAGAATTCAGGATTTCTATTAATTTTATTATAAACTCACTTTCTGAGAATTGAATTTCATTGACCTAGGAATATTCATAGTCAATGCCATTTTCAAGTTTTGCGGGGGGTTTTTTTTCTTCCCTACTTTTGTTCCTTTTAATTTCATGTCTGCCGCTCTTATTTCCTGCGCTAAAAACTTTTTCTAAAGTTTCTTTCTGGTTTATTATTCCACTGAATGGTTAATAACGCAATAACGTTAGTTTGGTTTAAATTATTTCATGAGAGAATTTTTAATTTCAATTGGCATAAAGTTTGTAACAGCAGGTAAATACTGCTAGGGTGATAAAGAGTGATAGCGAGTTACTTAGCTGTTTATTCATATAACTTTAATTTGAATACGATGTATCTAGTAAATGATTGTAAGCACTTTATTCACTCCTCATGTTTACTGTCGGATGGACCGTAATTCCGTTTAAAAATCTAATTTTATAAATATGAGTTCACTTATTTTTAATAATCCCTATGTTAATCGTCATCAATTTAGTCTGTCGGTCATTCAAAAACTAATGAACAGTTCATTAGTTACTATTCTTATTTCTTAAGAATTTAGTTACTATTATTCTTAAGAATAATAGTTACTATTCTCATTTCAAGAAAATGTGTTTGTTTGCTTACCCTCATAAAACTCGTAGGTTTTCCATTCAAATTAAGATGAATGTACCTACCACTAGTTGAAAGTGCTCCAATAGTGAAGAGTTGCGAAATTGAATTGAAATAATGTTTGAGATCACCTACGATGGCCTTCTCCTCCAGAAGAATCACATCCCTTTTCCTTGAGCATCGATGGGAAACCCTCAAAAACTAATAAGAATGGCGAATGGAAGTCAGGGCAGTTGCTTCGGAATTGGGTGGGAGGGGGGGAGAGGCTGTGATTGCGTGTCCGTGTGATGCACCTAAGAACATGTTTGTGATTGCATCCCAAAGTCGTTAAAGTAGGGTGCATACAGAATTCAACTTTTATTGTGTTATGTCATAATTTTGTTCCATGTTTTTATATCAACTTTGTTCTAGAAATGTTTGTTAAGGTATACAGCTAATAATATGTAGATTGAGGCCGCTTATTTCACCTTTTTGAGATAGGAATGATTTTTGGCCATTGTACCAAAAGAGGACAGTTCTTTCTAATATTGGAGCATTATGATTACTATCAATGATATGTTTATAGTAAGTACTATTTAGGTATCCCGAAAGACATATTTCATTTTTTCAACATGGAATTACGCTATGGTTAATGGCAGAAAAGCTCTTAAATAGTTTCCACAGTTGCAACCGAAGCTTTACACTTCTGGGTCAATGCTTCTTCTCCTTGGTAGGTACTAGTTGCTCTTGTCCTGTCCACTTTGCGTCTTCTTTCCCATGTGAATTTTCATGCGGGTTTTGACTAGTGTTTTTTCCCAATGTGGTGTTAAGAAAATAACACCGTGAAAATTTATGCCATCTTCTGAAAATAGTAACTTCGATTTTTAAATTTTTTGTGTTTTGTATTTGAATGAGTTTGTAATCTTTCCAGAATGTTATCTAAGTGACCACTTATTATTGATGTTCGGTTGCATAAATATCACCACAGTTACCGAAAGAACAAAATGGAAGTTATGTCCAGGATCACGTTGATCGAGCGATGGCTGAAGGATAGGTGCAGCGAGGGACAATGTCCCTCTCTGTCCCTCTGTTCTCCCACTTTTACAAACTGTTTTTGGGTCATATTAAAACTTGAAACATGTACACTCGTACCTAGGGCTTTGAAAATGATCACACCTGTGTACAGTTACCTGATTAATCAAATGATGTTTTCCAATTTTCATAAATAATTACTGATGTTGCATTCTACCTGAAATTCGTCACGCTCCCAACAATTCTAATAAGTAAGTAGTAGGTAAAATATAAATTTGAAAATAGGAAAATACACCAAACTTTGGACTATCGGAAAAAAAAGTTGCACATGAGGATCACTCCTAATATGTAGTTTCACATATTGGATTTAAAAATAGGCTAAAGCGGGAAATGGGTTTCAATTCTGATGGCCATTTTTCATTATCTTCTCAAAAAAGAAGTGAAGTTACAGGTGACACGAGTTTTTTACTATCGCTGAGTAAAATAAAACGAATGAAAATGTTTGGGTTTTATCAAACAGCATTCTTAAGCTTTCCACTATTGATACTTTTACCTTGCATTGAAACTTTCTTAATTGGAGCACATGATATGTATAATTAATACCTTCACTCGTAAGGTATCTCGAAGCGTTACTTAGACAAGAATTAAACGCCAAACATCCTTCCCAGCCAACGAATGTAAATCGTGGATCTCAAAGGATGTAGTTTTTAAAAATTGTATTCAAAAACATATAATAAATCAAGGTACTTATTGTGATAAATTGTAACAGTTTCTCGTTGACTGTAAGTTCATTTTCTCATCAGTGCAGATTTCCTTATTCTGTGCTCGATTTTTTCCCCCTTTACCGTTGACTGACGATACATTTATTCGAAATTTCGTGTACCTACTCATGGTTGATTATTAAACATGTTTAGGAATTACAATTTTATATCATTACTGTCGCAAAAGTTGTGGGAAAGCCCCTCGTCATCGAAATGGTGGCATAACTCATGAATCATGGTCGGTGTAAGGGATAATGATATATAGAGACAAAGGAAGATAATTAACTCGATTCACAATGATATGAGTGTTTTTGAGATAGATTGGTAAGGCAGGCAGTAACAATCACAGATTCGCTGTTGTTGCTGGAGGCCTCATCATCTGTACTCTACCAGTAGAATGGTAATCATTTGCACCACGTGGAGGAGGCTCATCGGTGGTTATGACAAACGAAACAATCACTTTGTAGACGTCGTCAGATCGCACTCTCGTCATTGGTAGATGCGTGAAGGTTAAGATTTTTAATCAGTTGCGATTGACGATATTTTCCTTGCCACAAAAGAGCAGCTTTCCAAGACGGTTTTCATGTCTATGAACCGGGAGATGACCAGAGCTAAGAGTATAGCGGTCTCTTTGATGTTTCCCGAGCATGAAATCTGACTATTGTGCTTTAAAATATGTTTATCCTCAAATGAATTGTAATTTGTTTTTTCAGAAGACTATTAATTTTCAATAATTTTCTATGTATGGATTTTGATGTACTTTAAACCAAGTAGCAAATTAGTTAAACATTTGTACAACTTAAATTCGAAAAAGGAAAAAACAGGTATTGCTGAATAATATTCACGTTAAAGGATGGAAAACGTACGGGTTTACAGTAACCCGATGAAGACGAAACCTATGGGAGAGGTTATTCTAGAAACAAACACTCAAAAAACCTCATAATTTCATCAAAATCAGCCAAAAAGTTTAACCGTGTCCACTCATGTTCTATCAATTCAATATTTTTGGACACAATATCAATGATCGCATCGAAACTGTACGTGGTCGAAGGTACCCGCCTGCAAAGGGCACACATCCGCCAATCGATAACCAAGCTCATTAAAACCTGATTGTCGGGTGGACGGCCGCATACACAATATACAACGAAAATTACTGTTTTCCCGCCCTTTTGTGTATCCCCCAGGAGAACTCTCCTCCTGCCAAATTAATATTTTACGTGAGTATACAGGGGCGCCTAACTCTACCTGTTAGTTGTTTACATTTTCACAAAACTTCTCCCTCATGTTTTTCTGTGTTTGTTTGCACTTTTTCATATTCCCTTCCCCTCTAGTGATTTCTGTTCGATGTGGATCACTCTAGTTCGGTTATTTGGCGCGAAAATATTTTTTTTTCTAAAGCGACGTTTTTCACTTGAACGGAATCGTCTTTATTTATTTTTAGGAGCCTACGTTCGTAAACATTTAGGAGTTATTCATGCTTAAACAAACGTTACGTAATCTATCTTGATGGAAATAACACTGTTTTCTTCAACACCTATTTACTACCTTTCAAACGTGAGGTGTGGGTGTGCGAGTTTGTTTGTGCAGTTGCTCTATCGGAACTATGGCAATTATTGTTCCACTCACTATCGGTTCCATAGGAGACTTAAATTAATTGCCAGGCTACTGTGAATAAAGGTCATCAAACCGTTTTAAGTAATGAAAATCGCAGCAAATTATTACGAATTGGTATATTACTAACCGCCCTTTCACGCAGCCCATTCTTTCTGACCATAGGCCTTCCAATCAAGAACACAGAGTACAACTCTAATTCCAAAGGGGAGGTAGCAGAGTGTCATACAGGATTGAGACCAATCCGATAAGCAGTGATATCATAAAATATGTAGCAGTCATCCCTCAATCTAAATAACCTAACGTTTTCCCGATTTCGAATCACGCATTGTATATACCAACTCCGTAATTCGGAAAATTAATCGTCTGGGCTAATTTCCTAATTGCCATCCACGCATTAAAAAGAGTTTGATGGGCGCAACCTATTCTATGCACGAATAATCAAACAACAGACTTTCTGTTGTGAAAATTCACTGTAGAAGTAACAAAATTCCAGCAAGTTTTTCAACATTCTTAGCAGTTATTGGACAACTAAGTGTGCTTCAGCTCTGACGCCACAAACTGCTGACTCTCCTTAAACAGCAGATGACGGAATATGTATAACCCTCTTTTGTTTGCATCCGTTACAAACCGTGATCATTTCGATGAATTCATACTAATTTTTCCTCACAACCAATTTTCATTAAATGGTAGGAATAAAATGATTTACTAAATCTACCAATCATTATTTCTGAAATATATTCGAAGCCTCAAGCAAATACTTATAGACAATTGTAAATAAACTTAATTAAAATTATGTAAACGCATTAAAATTTTAATTTTCTTATAGTAAATGGGTACTTGTAGTAAGACGAAGATGTACAGTCGATCTGTCTACATGACTCAAAGGAATACTTAGAAACGATTATCCTCATTGGATCTATTTTACACGAAACTGATAGATCTTTTCATTATGATATAACAGCAAACGCAGATGAACTGTATGCAGAGATATAATCAACATTGACTTTATTTTGTAACCATATGTGGGAGTAGGGAGAACAGAGAGATAAAACAGGGATACAAAGGTTTTTTCTTTGAAACTAATAGTGAGCCAGAAAAAAAATTAGTTTTTTCTATTTATTTATTTATTTTTCTAATATCTTATTAATTATAACCCTCAGTCAGGTGCGCACTCCTTTGCGGGGAAGGTTGACGGTTGGCATCTCGCCAAGGTAGGAACATTTTTTTGTTTTTTTTTGTTTTAACTTCCTTGGCTCCAACTGAATAAGATTGTTTTAATGCGATTGCAACTTTTATCGCGTGATTTTGTAGATATCCACATTATGTTGGCCTAGAAGTCACTACCTAGATATAGCTAACCGAACTCGTTTGTCCAGAAATTCAAGGTTTTCAGATATGCCTCCAGTGTGTACAGTGAGGCGGCAATAATGAAATATCTTAAGTCACTGACTCATTGTTCCTAGTTCTAAGAGAAATATATATGTATATAAACATATATGTATATATGCATATATATATATATATATATATAGAAACAAGGGAAAGGACAGAAGGAGAGATTAGATTAGGTAATTACCTGAACGTTTCGCTTCTAGCGTTTTCAACAGACTCATATATATATATATTTTTTTTTGCTTTAGGTAGACACATAGGCAGTTTTTTGCAGGCGGATGGTGCAAAATCAATTGGAAGATGATTTTTCAAGAAGTATTATGGTCAATTGAATTTAACAATTTTTAACGAATAAATAAATTTTATTTGGAGTTACTACATGGTAATTTTTCACTCTTACCGTACCATCCAGGAGTGGAGAAGAGAGAGAGACGAATGACATAATGTCGATTAGGTTTAATAGCGATCCTATTTATTTACATATTTCGTCCAGCGGTTGTTTTTTAGAAAGTTGAATTGTTTTTCTAAACATAATGAAATTTTAGTTCCGCGTACGCTCTTGTGATGGATTTATTGTATACTAAACAAACTGTTCCCCACTCACCTTTTTAACAGTTACAGGATTTTATAATTATATTACGTAGTGCCGAACAAAGCTTAAATGTATTAACAAAATTATGAGAAAAAATGTAATTTAAGGAGAAACTGTGATAAGTATATATTGCTGATTATAACTATCACCAACTTACATAGCACCTTGTTTTCTTCCGGTATGCAGAAATCTTGGCATGGGAGGCTCATTTTTTCGGTTTACACCATTTTGTTCTGCTTATGTTTTTATCTGATGACTCGCCTACAACACGTAGTTCAATCAACACATTAAAGTGTGATTATTTAAAGTATTCTCTTCATTCTACGTAAAATCAAAGTACTTCTATAAAAACTGGAATAAGGAGGAGGATTGAGAGGACGTAGCCGTAAGGAACAGTGGGTTAAGCTTTTGAGAGTAAGGTCGACTACGGGGGTTGGTTACTCGTTATTTACCACCCAATGCCTTGACCACCTGTGGGATCATTGGATCCATACCAGTCTTGCCAACCCCAAGCCGGACCCAGCCCCTCACCTCCTTGCACACCTATGTATGAGACAAAAGTATTTGTATTCAGTATTTGTTTCATCTATCAGAATAAACCCAAACGCATTACTGATGATTAGAATTCTCTTTATTTTTCAAATGCAAATGAATTACATTCTGGAAGTTTGTATACTTCTGGTGCTGGTAAATAGAACTGTTTCTGTTTGAAATTGTGATAAAAATATATCATTTTCAAAGTTTGAAAACAGTCCACTCATCTTTTAGAAAACATTTGAGATTTAGTTAAAGCATAAACAAAAAATAATAGTATTTATAATAAAACAAGTAAATAATTGAAAAAGAGAGATGGCAGAGAAAAAGTTCGTTAAATACTACCTGCAACCAAAACCGTTCAATTCCAGAAAATTTCAATAAAATCGGATGAAAAATGTGAAAATTAGGCGTATTACGTTGGCTTCACATTCGCGCATACCTACCCTGCAGCTACCTGCTGAGTTTGCTACATTTTTGAGATGCCAATGCGCTGATTGAAGTACCTTTTCTCGGCTACCCATGAATTTAATCGAAGGCGGACGATATAATAGTCTGATTGATATATTTTACGGTTGCGCATGTCTTTTAACTTCTAGTTTATTGCTGAGAATAGATATGATAATAATAATTATTATCATTAAATAAATAGATAAATAAATAAAATAAGATAAAGACATAAAGCTGGTGTTCCAGTAGTTCTTTTATGGACATTTATTGTCGTTTTCATCATTACATGAGTTAGTGATATGTTTGTATTTTATTTTCTTCCAGCAATATTATGTACTTATTTTACGAGTATATCTTGTCAAAGTATCTACTGAGTGTATTTAATTTCCGTAGGCTGAATAGATTATGTTTTTATTTTGTTTAAAAGCCTAGGGACACACAATCCAGTTAATTATATATAAATAGATAAATAATAATTAATGAATTGATACTAGTGTTTGAAGACACGCAGGCAGAAAGACACACATAATGATAGACAGAAACGAAATCAAAGTTGTTCAAAATCGTCTACAACGTAAAATGCTAATGACGATTTTTATTTTAGGGAATACTAATATCTGAAGGTGAAATTAATGCTTCCGCTACCTATAGGTAGACTTGTAGGCAGAACAAAACCTCAATCATTGCTAAGAATAATTTTGAAATTTATGGATCTTTGTATAGTAACTTCACCAGGAGGCAACAACCCGTGAATCCTCAGACTGGTTGACCCAGTAGCCATCCGATCTAGTAAGAAAATTTCATATTGAAATGAATTGAGGATTTTTGATGTCAGGTGAGCTCAGCTACTGAAGGAGTAACTCAAATCAAAATCTCTTTTCGGGAATCTGGATTACGCGCTCTAACATCGAGGAAAAACACTGTGATGCCAACTGCGAAAGGAACCCGTCGTGGCCCATTTTCAACAAGATACGCCCGCTGCGGATGCCCCTCTCCTCGCTTACCTCCTTCCGCTCCACATGCCATCTTCGGCCCCACCTCAATCAGATTGAGTTGCCGTAAAATCCTATCGTGATCTGACGATACTTTCCCGCCCGCCTAAAATATTCAGCGTGATAAAGTAGACGCTCGTTCTTCCTACGGGGTTTCCTCGCCTCTAGCGAGCCTCGAACCTGGGGTGGGATTCATCGTAGAAAGGTGGAGGCACCGCCTTCAATATCCGCATAGATTTAGTTGGTGAGCGAGTAACGTGGTATAGGCTGGAGTAACGTGGTATAGAATATCTACAGTGTTGCTCACTATTTCCAAGTTCTTGGGATTTATTAAATGGTAAATAATTTGATTCATATCAATTGCAGCAAAAATCTTGATATTATATGTGACATTAGGTGATCAATTGTGAAGAAATTAATACCAAATGTTCCAGCAGAGTTCTGATACCATGTAACGGACTTAGGTCGCCCCCAGAGGTGCAAGCGCCCCCAAGCGCAGTACCTACCTATTAATCAACCAATAGTAAACAGATCAAGAAATAGCGAACCCATATTGAACAGCAACGCCTATAGTTTGAACTGTATTGGACGATAGAAAATATGAAATCCATGATTTGAAACTCACCTGGAGCATTGTACCACCGACTATCAACATCAACGTTATTGTGAATCGGTTTTGGCATGTCGGTGTATGGACAACCACTGCTAATTTGGCCCAATCGTATACGGTCTTTTTACGGCCTGTTTGGGCAGGTCCCTGACTACACTATAATATATAAATGGAACCTGACTATATAAATAGACCTGTGATCTGGGTAGAGGGCTCTCTGATACAGAAATGATGAAACCTTTGTGTAATAATTATCAGGGTTTTTTTTACTTTAAAATATATTACATTAAAATTTATTATGGATAGGATGCCTAGTGTACTCGCATTTTGATAGGAAGGCGCAGAATTCCTTCTTCAGATGTTTCGTACAACACTCTGTGTCGTTTCATGTAAACGTGTGCATTAGGTGATTGTGTGAAGGCATAATATATAGAACAATTTATTTTATGAAATACAATCTTTTTCAAATATGAGACATCTCATTATTTCAATCATAATTGTTTTCATAGGTGAATAGTTAGACTTTCGCATGAAAAATAATTACCAAAACAGCTCAAAAATAAATAACCCCCTTCGAAATTTATTGGCTTACGTTTCAAGATGCGTTGAAGTAAAAGAAAACATGCTTTCTTCTTGTAAGCAGAATCAACTTTTCATGTAACAACAGCATAAATATAAAAAAAGGCTAGTGATACCGTTGACTTGTGATCTCCAAGGCTGATTTCTTTGTAATTGAACCTATGAAGCTTTATATATATTTATATATATATATGACTATTGTATGAAAATTAACGACTATTGTAATCGTGTTCTACATCCTCTGAAACGCGAAGAAAATTCATCCCTTCCCCCTAGTGCCGCCGGGCCGACGGCTGTAATGCTCCCTTTTCTACAAAAAGTTAAGTAAAATCGAAATGAAATCAGCTTGCACCAAAAGCTGAAGAGTGATGAACGTAGAAAACGTTTATTACCTCCATTTTAATTTTTTCCCTTTATAGGTTGAAAACAAAGAAGCCATTATTTTGAGATCACAAGGAACGGTATCACTAGGCTTTTTTTTAAATCTTTATGCCATTGCTACATATAGGTTTTCTGCGACGTAGTTGTTTTTGCTAGAACATCTCCGTAAAAAGGCGTTCTGCTTTAAAAAGGAATAAAACAAATGTAAGAAAAAAAAAGTTTCATTTCAGACCGATTGAAACAAATACACCGTACGATCAATTTGAGGGGATGATTATGACGGTTTTCGTCTCAACCAACCCACGTCGATCGCGGTGTCGAACGCACCCTTTTCAATATGTAGGTACTTGTTCGCGGCAATTGAGGATGTATCAATCTCTTACACCCGAGGATGGAATCAATAATATCAGCATTTAATACACTATTCAAGGTAAATAAAGCTGACACATTCTCTTATTATCATGGTGTAGAATTAGACGAAGGGTCAAGGCTCACATTGTCACTGTTGTCTTCTCCCTAACCAACTACATAACTTGAAATTTCCTGAGCGCTTCAAATTAAGACACCAAATTATGTGGAATACACATGTTTTCATTGCAGTTTGAAAGTTCACACCATATTTTCTGTCATCTAACGATAAAGGAGGTTGATATTAGTAACATTAATTTCTTAATGGATTTGAACCGATAAAATTTGTTTACTGAAACAACCTTGGTGTGAGTTCAGACTTAGCGGGGAGTGCGGGAGACGGGTGATTGCGAGTAGGAGAACAAAAGCTTCCTAACCGTCAAGACAGAAGAGTCGTGCAGGTGTGGTATACTCTGAGCGCCTTGTTTCTGTTTTTAACTCCTTATAAAGCCTACTTCTTATTATTACCTGCCGCCTCGAAGTACAATTGTGTTACCAACTGATGATGGCCCATTCCTAAACCAGATCAGAGACACGCATTTTCAAACCTGTTGGAAGATGTCATGTATCGCCCAACGCTTTTTGTTTGAGTGATTGGCAGGTGATCCATGCGGAACTAGTCTTTATAATACTCGTATCTAACAAAGTTTAAGTTGATGGGAGACCTTCCAAGAGCTCGCACAGACAATTAGATAATGATTAGCTTTAGGAGTTCGCGCAAGCTCAAGACCCACAGCTAATCCGATCTTGATATTTTTCAGCAAATCCTTGAGCTTCACGCAATTCACGAAATTTCCATTCAGCATGATCATATTATGAGCGAATTCGCGAAATTTAACATATTATTTTATATGTCATATTATTTTAAAATTTAGCACTTTAAGTACGAATAAATAGTCAACTATTGATTATATAGCAAAAAAAAAAAAGTTCCAAATAACATTCCGTTTTTTTAATTAAATATACATGAAACATACTGCAAATTATTACACAAAGGTTCATGATTTCTGCATTGGATAGCCCTTCTACGCAGAAAACCTGTCTACAATTATGTGTAGTTTTCGCCCAAAACCTTATCCTCCAGTTATTCCTAAACAAATCAATTTCAACGTTCATCCGCAGATCCGAAATCGGCGTCATTTAATATAATATTTGTGTCTATTGATTCGCGAAATAAAATGCCCATCAAATAGGTACTTACTGGGAGTGAAAGATTTTAAAACACTCAAATTTTGAAAATCCTTGGAACTGAAATAGGTAGGTACTTTTTTGAAAAATATCATGGATGTTCTCAAATTTCACTTAAAAATTTTCAAGCTTTCAAACGGTATGTCTGCTTTGTGATTTTGTTCCGTTTTGACAGAGAACTTTGAGCTGGAGTTTGGACATTTGATTAGAAATCTAATGCGAACTGCAGCTGCTTAACTCTCCAATTCCCATGGCTTCTATGGAATTTTATTTTTCAAATTTTCTGCTCATTTGTAACTTATGGGTCCTAAAAACTCTGAATGGGGGCAGAAATAACAATTTTTGCATAACGGGTAAATATTATGGTATTGTCCTCTATGGAATACCTTGGAATTCAATAGTGTGATTTCCATTTTTAACGAATTTTCGTAGAAAATGTAGCTATTGCAATGGGCTGAAAAATTGTAAATTCAAAATTTTCGAAAAATTTCTTCATTGAAATCCATTTTGAGGCAATCTGAGACGAACCCTATAGTTTAACACTTTTTCTTATGTATATATACATGTATGTATGTATTTATTTATTTGTTTCATTCCAGACGATAACTCTCCTTAGGATTGAGATGAATATCCTGTTCTTGGGCCAAAAAATCAAGCTTTCCAAATGAAAGGATGAGTTTGTTAGCCATCACTTTTTGAGCACATTAAATTGGTCAAATTTCAAAAATTATGCTGAAAAATTCACTTAAAATTACTAAAAACGGCCAAAAATCGTTGAATTTATAATTTTCAGCAGAGTCTCAATCAAAACAAGATTGTAAACAATCAAGTAGGACATTAAAATCTGTTGCACAAAATAATGCCGAAAAAGGTACTTAAATTTCATTATTATTTGCTGAGAAATCTATAAAAACTGATACAAAAAAATGTAAAATCAGTTTTGAATTGCTAAATTTTATCTAGTGCGAGTTTTTTGCCATAAAATTGGTTTCTAACTATTTCTTTGTGCTCTCAAGTGGCTCAAGTTTCAATACAATTTAGCATAAATATGATACATCCAATACTAAAGGTGGTAATTTAAAAAATATTTATGACTGGAACTTCAAGCATTATCAGGTTTCACTCCAATTCGTGGTAATATTGTTTAATACTCCTAATAGCTTATGTATAGGTAATTTGTAAATCCGTGAAATCAATGCTTGTTAAGAACCCCCCCCCCCCTCCCTACCAGGCATGAATGAAACTTGAATCTGGTATGTTTTATCTCAAATTAGTAGGATTATTCCCTGTGGATGAGGATAATTTAGAACCCTGGGTAGCATAATTTTCATCAGTAACCTGGTTCTATAGTTTATACAATAATTATGGATAACTGAGTAACAAAACCCACTAGAGGTCCGAATCCTGGCGTTTTGATAAGCAGCGTCAAAGCCAAGACGTGACCACGATTGTATTATTCCTTTCAATAATATTCTGAGGGAAGCCACATTTTCGTCCAATTAATTGACTTCATCTATGTTCTTCAACGTGCTCTTGCGAAGAAAGCTTTATGTGATATAAGTCCACTGAGATATTGACTATTCCCATTGAGCATTAGATCTCCTACACGCCACGTCGAACCAATTCCGTATGGCATTATCAATGGCAGGTTCAGTTCCCTGGTCTGTGGGAAGTCCTTCTAGGGCAGATCCCTGATGGCCATTTCACGATCCAATTTCCACATTGAAAAGTTCTGTCTGGATTCGAATCGGTAATCACTAGCCATACCCCCCTTACTCATAGAACCTGCTGGCCACCTGCAGGTGTCCTACCTGGACACCTGCTGTATGCTGGCGATGCTGTGTGAGGGAGATGGCGGAGTTTTCTTTCCATACACCACTTTTTGGAAGCCAATTTCGGGCCCAGCCCTTATGGACCTCCTGGCCTAGCATAGTACCTCTCATTGGGTTGATATGCTGACCCACACAAGGCCCGGTCCCTGATGTTGTATCTGTGACCGGCTGGGTTCTACTATAACCTGTGGTATGTCTAGTCCGTCCCTTCAGCTCCATCCGTTGAGACTACATGGTCTTGATGGAGTGTCCTACCAGATTGATGGTTGATTCCTACATAATTCAAGGATGATCCATACTCCAGTAGTTGAATTGAACTGGGACTCAGAACGGAAATAAATTATGCATGAATAAGTTACACATGAACTTATGGGAAATTGGAAAGAATTACGCGGAATTTAACATGAATCATTTATGTTCTAGTACAAGAAAGGATTCGAAATACTAAAACACGACACCGTAGGAAGGACTAAAACACTGATTGAGTGACATATCCCAAGGTCTGCATAAATGGGACATCCAACATGGAGGTTCGTATCTAGGCTCCCGCCCCAGCTCCCCTGCAGGGGCCCGCCAAATTGGGAAGTCACATTTACTTAAACACAAATCACATTAAAAAAACCAACAGGAAGCTTAGTGGCACTCAGTAAAATAATTCTGTAGTCCATTGAAACAAAATAACAAAGTAAAACATAGTTTTCTATAGTCAAAAAAATTTTCTGTCGATTTCAAAGTTTCGTTATTGAAATAATAAACCAAAAGCATTAAACTCAAGGATTCGTTTCAGAATGCCTCTAAACGGATTTCAATAAGTAAACATTTTGAGGATCTTGATTTTGAAATTTTTGGTGCGATTACGGATTCACCTTCGCTCTTAATTAGGTACCTAATTTCGTTCTGATTGAATATCTACGGTTCAAGGTAGATATCTACCCAACTCCAGTAAAGTTCATCTGGTTTTTCAATAGGTATGATATTATTTTTTCTTTTTGTAAGATATTCAATATAATCCTAACCCCAATCTTAGTTTTACAATTGGAATCAATTTACTGAGGTCAAGGGCAAACTAGTATCAATCCCTATCATCAATAAATTAGTTGTAAAAAATCAAAACACTAATTTATTATTGATTTTATATTGAGTGCCAGTCTGAATCAGTGACCTTGATATAAAAAAAAACTCTATTGTGACGGAACTTTATTATTTAATACCTCCAGAGCGACTTATTCTACAATAACAAGTTTGTTTGATTCGCGGAAGGGTAAAAGCTGAACGGACGCAGCGCGTTATTTCTTGGAGAATTCTCTTATCGGAGTCTCTTCCTTCGGCTGAAGTGCCAGACTTAGTTCTCCTCGAGTGCTATCAGAATGGAAATCTGAAGGTTATAAACGAAAAGTCACTTGGGTGCCTTTCCCAATTACACTGAGTATTGTATCAGGGAAAGAAAACCCATTTCAGACTGAATGGATCTTACCGCAAGACTCGGGGTAGTGGAAGCGTTAAATTCTGGAAAAAGATAGAGGAAGGGATTGGTCACTCTTCTCGTCCACTGGTCACGTGACTGTCCACTTGTTGTATTTTGTATACATTTCGTCCTTTCAAGTTCACGGGTGGAATAATCTGTTACAACATCGATTACGTAGCCAACCAGAATGTAATGCAGTAATCCCAATGTTAGGGCCAGCTTCCATTCAAGTTTGAGAATTGTCGAATGGATTCGAATTCAGTTGTCAAAGGAAATTATGTACCGTGGTTTCTTTTGCATCCTGAATATCTACTGGTATACCCAACAGTTGGTATATAGCTGATAATGTTGGAATGATATTGAACGAATATATATAGATAGTTTAGTTCATGAGTGAAATAATTTGCAGTATCATCCTTCTAAGTACAGCTACTAGTCAGGATTTAGTTAGGTATGCCCTTTACCCCAGGTTGTAATTTATTTATGAAACTCTTCTGATTCTCACGTGACATCTTTTGAAATTCATCAATCATCGTTTGATTGGGGTGGATCTGCCCATTGATATTACATTTCTTTTCCAGAATTCGGCGTCGTAGCTCAGTTAGGAAATAAATTGTACTCAAAGCTCACTCGTGGTTCCATAAGTCTCAAATCAACTATTAGACTATTCAAACTATTTATTTTCTACCTATCCACGAGAAGCACCGTTCCAAATTTCGGGTTCAATGGCCTATTACTAATGAAATTAAAGCTAATTCTTCTGGATAAATCGGTACTGTACTATCTCAAAATTGAAAGTTAGAATTTCACAATCATAAACGATAATCAACGAGTGGTCCAGCCGTTCTCTAGTCAGCGCGCATATGAGGCCTGGAGGCGTGATTAGTTCAAAATATCATACTCTCTCGTCAGGCAACGGGAGTGGAAATGTGTAGGTGGCCTTATCATGCATCTTACATATAAGCTACATTACATTATTCTCACCTATTCTTCTAACTGGTACCTACATTTTTAGTGGTTCATTAATATACATAATTTATAACAAAACTCTATGGATTGTGTCTTCCATTCTCGCACAGGATCCAGGTGATGTAATATCAAACCGAATTTATATACGGCTGTATACATCATGCTCGAAAACCATGTTGATTGGGTTTGATGTGACCCCTAACAGAAGAAATAGTCGGCAGTCCTGGCAGAGATTCTTCCATCTTCTACAAGGAAAGAGCTGAGAAAACCAGATCCAATAATCTTAAAAATGTGTCCTTCCGACCCTCAAAGGAACAGTGGTAACATTTGACGTCCATAATAAGCGCGAGCCCCTCGAGGATATTTGAACAAAAGGCCCCAGACTTGAAATGCTTTGGGCGGGGCCGGGAGCTTCGAAACCCAAAGGGTGACTATTGGATCCCTATTTCCAACCCTTCAGGCGGCAAAGGGCGTAAGACAACTCCTTGTTACGGGTTGTTTTTTCTTTATATTAGACAAGAAGACGAGGAAAAGACAGAAAAGGAGGTGAAAGACGTGTGATCCTCTCATCCTTTCTCCTCTCCTTTTCGGTGCCTTCTTTCCGATATTGGATATACAGCCAACGTTGGGGGCGTATACCACAATATCCTCAGTCTCCTCCGTTCCCTTTAAATCGTGGAGGCTCTCAGCGCGCTCCAATTCTTTCCTTACGCGCCCACTTCCGAGCGTTCTTCGTTCTTATCCATTATCGGCCAATCATATTTTACACCGCCTATTCTTCTTTAGTGAAATTTATTTTAGCAGTGACCTTAACTTACGAATTTCAACAGATATGACTCATTGTTTTAAAAATGGTTATTTTGAAAAGAAAATCAAAATTCAATAAGAAGGCAGGAGAGTTCGGTGATTTGGGGATCCTTGAAATATTTAAAGTCTTTGCCAGCGTTACCGTGCCTGATGACATTAAGATATCTGATGAACTAGGACACATCCTATTAATGTCTACCTCCATGATGGGTTGTGGGCAGTAAGGAAAGACATCCACATTTTTGGACATCTCTCTGAAGGTAGGATCATCTAGGCCAGAATTTGAGGTCCAAGACCTTAGGAATTGATGCAGGGAGATGTGGAGTGATGCAAGTTTGAAAAAAATAAATAAATGAATATGTATACCTAAAAACAAAAATATTAACCAATAACTAATAACTTTCTCATTTCAGAATATTTTAAGGTCGAATCTATTGAAATATTTGTCGACGCAGCCTAGGGTACGGATCTTAGGTGAGAAGTGAAGGTGGGGAAAATGAGCTATTTTGTGTTAGGTATATTTTTTATCTCTTAATGTAGGTATGAATATTAGTTATTAACAGCGAATCTGTAAAGCGTGGATAATTTAGATTTACTACTATAAACCAAGCAAGGGAAGTCCCTGTAACAAATGGGTTACCTACACACCTTTTAGAAAATGTCCGTAGAAAATGATGCTGTTGCAATGGCTCCGAAAATATCAAAATCAAAATTGTCTTCATTGAAATCCGTTTGAGGCATTCTGAAACGAATCCTAGAGTTTAAGCTTTTTATTATATACGTGAATGCGTTTTATATATATATATATATATATATATATATATATATGTGTGTGTGTGTGTGTGTGTGTGTGTGTGTGTGTGTGTGTGTGTGTGTGTGTGTGTGTGTGTGTGTGTGTGTGTGTGTGTGTGTGTGTTGTCCTTCCAGACTATCACTCTCCTTAGGTTGAGATAAAAATTCCGTTCTTGCCCCAAAAAATAAAGCTTTCCAAACGATAGGACGAGTTCGAACATTATTTAGAACAAGGTTTTTGCCATAAAATTTATCGTTAACAATTTCTCTTCACTCGATTCCTTTTCCTGAATTTCCAAAACAATTTAACATAATATAATACGATAATTTACGAAAATTCGCTCATACGATCATTCCGCATGACTGAAACTCTTTTAATTGATTTATTTTTCAAATTGTATTCTATTATATCTATAATTAGAGAGGTTTTGAAGTGCAGGAGCTCAAGAAAACAATGAGTTACACTGTTAACTGAAATTGAAATCTTTCTAACGTAATTTTTTATTCCTTGTTACTGTGGAACTTTCGAGGTGAGTGTGAGTGATTCGTAGGTTATGT
This sequence comes from Adelphocoris suturalis, assembly GCA_030762985.1. Classification (NCBI taxonomy): domain Eukaryota; kingdom Metazoa; phylum Arthropoda; class Insecta; order Hemiptera; family Miridae; genus Adelphocoris; species Adelphocoris suturalis. Next base: position 60,113,952 of record CM061040.1, on the reverse strand, counting down.
AGCTCTAATCTTTGAATAATAACGGTAATGAGATACCGACATCCCATTTTTCCTTTTTATAACCACAAACTTCTTAGTTTTCTTATTATAATTATAGACTACTTAGTACCACACACTAAAATCATTTATTGTTATGGAAAATTACTTATATTTTTCACCTTGCCACTTTGACCCAAGCATATCAGATCTTTTGGCATAGGATGTCAACCATTTGATCTGTTGGCAACAACCATTGCCACTCAAGTGTTTGTTCAGAAGTATAACCTGGGGAAACGGACTGAAGAGGGACCAACCATTACTAGTCGGTACTGAATAACTAAGTTGAAGTAATACCCACACTATACATTGCAATTTTATATGTGGTAGTATATTTGGGAGATATTCATTGCATGGAATACGTTATTGAATTCAGGATTTCTTGCAATCTGAAAGTAGTAATTACTATAAATCTTCGGAAATCCTTTTTCCACCCTCTCATTAATTGGTGGGTGAATGTCTATTTATTTTCGGTCAAGTGGTCATATCCCATCATTAGTAATATTGCGTTTCATTAGGTTTTAAGTCATGTTGATTTCGTTCTTTAGTTCGTCGTGATTTGTGTTGTTTTTTATTTCTTGCAAATAGTGAGTACTTCAAAATTAAATTTTGAACTCTGTTGAATTTTTGATACGAAGAGATGAGCTAAAACCATTTTCCCAAGGGTTAAATCAGGGCTGAATGTTATAAACAGAAACACGAAAATGTTTGCTTGCGGAGCTGAGAAAAGAACAGTTTTAATGCTATGCTTTTTTATACCTGCCAATTCAATGCAGGTTGATATCCTTGCTTGGAAATAGAAAGCAGTTTTTTTCTTTCTTTTTTTCGTGGATTGTGCGAGGTTGGTAATAGGTGGTGAGCACAACATGCACAATAGAACACTTTCAGCGAAGCCAAATTTGAAATACATTTGTGATGGGACGAATATGGTGAAAATAACATTCCAAATGTGAATCAGTTCACAGATTAAGCTGTTTTCTCTGAACCTTTTTTGCAGGTTATAATGCGTCAGGCAATATTCACAACTTACTTATAAGCAACATTATTTTTATAAATAATAAAATGTTGAAGATAATAATAAAAGGTTGAGATATTTGCAATAATTGATGATCATGGAATTCGAGTCAGTTTGTATGGATTGGTTCTTCCAAGACTCTTGATCATCGTCGGTGTCAAGGAACAGGACGACATTATTGATGACAAAATGACGGTACCTCAAAGGGTGGTTGACAGCTTGTTCCTATTTCAAAATAAATTAGGATTTTTACATTCTAGCCTACTTTTTCGACAACTTCTTTGCTATTTTATACGAACGAATTACGCTGGAGTTGGAACGGATTAATTAGGTTGTAGTTTTCATCATCCTAATCTCTCTTTCTTTCTTCATCTCGTTGATTTTGATGGATATGTAAGTGTTCACCTAATACATACCCACACGGTTCTAATAATGTAATATGTACTTAGAATTTTTTTCTTTCGAGGTTATAAATAGGTAAAACGTAGGTACACTTTATTCCAAACTCCTATACTTGAAAAGAAAATACGAACAAGAAGAAATTCTCGATGTAAACCCACAAATTTTATTTACGTAAGGTAGTGTGGTTTAAGTACCTAAGTATTCTCTTTCTTACTTCCAAGTAGATAAGACTTATTTATGAAAGATTTTAATTGGCATTCTCACGTTTTCCATTTGAATTATTAGTTTAAACTTGCAGACTGTTTAAGATGAACTTTTGCCTGCGTAATATCTCTGTATGTTGTTATAAAATATATAGCATTATTAATAAGCAAGTCAGTAAATAAAGTAGACAACCATTCCAGGTTGGGGCTTTTTGTTTGTATATATAGTTATGAATGAGGTGAAAATAGTAACAATATCACGACAAGACAGTCGCAAATATATTTCCTAAAAAGGTATGTCCGATGCATCCATACGTCTTATCGTCATTTACAAATAAATATATGATAAATATGAAATTCTATGAAAATATTAAAATATGTACATTATTTATGTCGTATTTCTGTGGATGATTTGTGTACGATCAAATCAACGTTTTCTACAATGGCCGACCAATGAATGAAAACGGAAAAAATATCTACGAGTATACCATGAACTGATCTCCGATAAGTACTCCAGACAAGTTCGATGTATCTTCTACGCTAAATAAAGCTATTTTAGAAAGACCCTCTTCTAGCCAGTGATAGATTCATTTTAAAACTGAACAGATAATATTAGCCTCCTAGTGGACCCCACGTCTAAACTTGCATTAAATCCCCCTCCCTCCCATCATAAATCTTCGAATCCGAAACGAAACTCCAGTGGTGTAGGAGTTTGATGTCATTAGCCTGACTAAGTGCCTTCTGTTATTATTAAAGGGGCGGAAACCCATTACGGCATCCTGACGGCTTTAGGATAAACACTGGCCATTTGGCTGCGGCTAAGTAGGTACACGCAACGATCCCTTATCTTAACAGGCTGAAATAGCTCTCGCAAATAATAGCGTCCGTAATGTCGCACAGTATCACAAGGTTGAGATAACTCTGGTGGAAGAGTTATGTCTGTTATATAGATGGAACTTGTCACAATTGAATGTGGTGCGTTGGACCATCAATCCAATAGTTCATTCCCTAGCAGTTACTTTTGCCAGTAAAGAGCGAAGTCACGTACCCTTAACATCCCGAGGGTAGAAAGGATTTACATCACGCAATGCAGTTGCATCTATTTTTCAGATATAAAATAATATGTAAAGTTCAATGTAAACTTTTCCTAGTATGTTATTTTTTCAATTATCTATATCAACATCTTTGCTCTCGTACGCAATGAATGTATCATAATAATATTTATTTATATTGGATGATCATCATGACTGTCTTAATATTTTTCTTCCCATGTCTCAATAACATACCTATTAAAAAAATCCGTGTATGAGTGCGTTACACAAAGGACCCTGCACCAATATTTATATTCCTTAGATATTATAAAAGTGTAGAAGAGTTAATGGAAGGCGTCAGTGGGCGAACTTGACTGAATAATGGAAATAATGGAGAAAAAAAACCATTATATTTGTCCCAAAACTCAATCGAATGTCTGATGCCTAAGCATAAGTCATAACTACGTGTCAAATTGAAATTTCCCAGGGTGGACAGGAGGCAATTTAGTTCACACAGCTTATCTGAAAACAGCCCATAATTTTATTAGTATCTTGATGTCCCAGAGGGGCTCCCTATCGAATTTTACATTGATATTGGGTGAGAAAACAAAACAAAAAAACGGAATATAGCTTACTGAGTTGATCAGGATGGAGCCCGTGACATCAGTCGTCTCTTAGTGTTCTCGGAGAGACTGTCTGTCAAATATCTATCCTAAAGTGACAGTAGAGAAACAATCTCGCTCAGCTATTCAGGAAAGTGCACTCATTTCAATTTCTTATGGTAAACGGGATAGAATCACTTACCTACTCGAGTTTATTATCAATTCTGTGCCTGGTACTACCAAACCACATTAATATACCTCAAAGTATATTTCACAATAAATACCTCAAAGTTTATAGTTCACAATAATAGTTGTATGTAGCTCAGCTGGTGATATTTTCAAATCGGTTTAGGCAGCTTAAAATTCTAGCATAATTTGGGCCATCCCAACGAGTAGTGAAAAATTTCCGTCGGATGAAAGCTAAAAGAGTTACATTTCTTTAGGAAGGGCTCTGTTGTAAGCGGAAGTCTTTAGAAATCACTTCCGTTACACTAGTCCCTCTATTTTTTACTAACCGCTAGAGCTAAGAGATATCAATATCAATAGGTAGGTACTTATCCCCCGAAAAATTTGACTTGTTACGAATTTTAAAACAAGTTGTACTTGATTAGAGATTCGTTGGGTTGAGTAAAAGGCTTCACTCTCGAATTGCCAAAACAAGGTAGGTATACAACTGGAGTTTTTGAAAATACATTAATAAATAAAAATAAAAAACTTGCGCCCAGAGGCTAAAAAGTAATGAGCGTGGAATACGCTTTTGCTATTCATAGGTTGAATAGCAAAAAATTTAGATTTGGAGCTCACTCAGCTGTTCTAGGGAGCTTCAGACCTTATGATACGTTTCCACCTTTCCCAAGGGGCCTCTGTTCCAAATTTTACCTTCTCGTGTTGAATAGTTAAGAAATTACCTCTGGAGAAATCACAGGTGTTCTAGGGGGCTTCAGACATTATGATTCTTTTCTATTGTGAAAAAAAGCGCATCCATTTTAAATTTCAGCGTCATAGGTTGAACGGCAATGAAATTAACTCCGTAGCTCACTTAGCTGATCTAGGGTCCTTAAAATTTACAATTCAGCTCTAGATGTTACAAAGGGACTACATTCAAATGGCATTTCATAGGTTGAAAAGTAAAGGAATTAACTCCGGAACTTACTCAGCTAATCTGGGGGGCTCCATTCAGCTTGATTCGTTTCTTCCAAGGGTTCCTATTCCAGATTTCAGCTGCACAGGTTGGGTAGCAAAGGAATTAGCTCTGGAGCTGACGCATCTGATCTAGGAGGGATCAGAATTTTTGATTTGTTTCTAGATGTCCCAAGCAGCCTCCATTTTAATTTTCAGTTTCATAGGTTTAATAGCAACATACTTTCTTCCCACTTTATTGACTACTGAAATTATATTACATAGACATTATTAAACAAGAAATATAATAAAAATATACTATACTCCTGTGAATAATGAATGCTAAATAAAATATAGTACAGTATCTACCTATCACATTCGAAAGATCGCGACCCCTCTCATTTAAGTTGAGAACATGTGCTCGAGAGGGAGAATTAGCTACGGATCTTAGCCTGCCGCTGGTATGAGGTTCTGTAGCCTTTATGATTCGTTTCTATACGTCGCAAGGGTTCTTCATTTCAAATTCTATCTTCATAGGTTGAATATCAAAGAAATTCTAAGATCTTTATAGATAGAAACTGCGAAGCAGGAAACAGACGCAAGAGATACACAGAGTGAGAGACATCGGTACAGGAGTAACAAGAGCCGCGGAGGAACAGGCAAAATACACCTGCCATAAAAAATAAAATGAAAGTAATTATGAATTCCTTCAAAACTTGTCTTGAGATAGTTCACTGTGTTTAGCTTTTTATATCCCTGCTATTCTGAATGCGTCTCTCAAAGTTTTCATTAATTGATAGATAAACTTTTTTATTTTAATTATTACTTTCTTTCAAGTTCATAAATACTTTTACGTTTACGATTCATTGGAGGTCTGGGAAAACCCCACTTCAGTAATTACAAATGCTATTTTGAGTAGGGTCAAATACTATACACAAAAACTATATTGTAACGTATTCTTTATTTTAGAGGAACATTACTTTAATTTATTTTCTCAAAGCAGGTACCTATCTTATACGAACATGGGAATTTCATTATAGGGTTGTTAGTTCCTTGTATTTGAGGAATCAAGTAGAGAAAAAATTAATAAATAACTTGGTTCAAATTTGAAATAATTTAACGACCTCAGTTTTATTCTTTTTTAACGCTAGTTACATTATGGTTTGAGGAACGGTGACAGGACGGGGAAGGGATGTAGAAGAACAATAGAGGTGCGCGATGGGAGACCTATAAAGTACACGCAGCGTAATCGCTTGGTTGGTAATGGAAGGCGGCAGTAGGGGAAGCGGAGTTCGGATTTATAGTTGTTTCCAGGCAGCCCATAAACAGCGGGCCCCTCAAGGGACTTTGATGAACACAGCGACGGCAGCGCCACGGGTGGTGGTGGGGCGCAGAACCAAAACCCTTTTCCCCTGACCCGCAGAAATCCCTTGCAACTCCTAACCCCTTTCTCCCCCTAGCCAGCCGAAAACTACCCTAGCCTCTATCCCTGGGAAACGATGGGGCCGACGTAATCGCCTCCCAATTCAGCTAATTATAAATATTTAACGAGGCCATAGCCGCTTCTGGTTTGGTTTTCCCCCCGACGGCCCCTGAGAGAGAGGTGGGGGTTGTTAATGTATTTTAAAGGGTTCGATATGCCGTTATAATGGCTTCCAAAGTGCGATGAACGCTTTTAGCTCATTCGCACCGTATCTTGTTATCGCGTCCGATCAGAACCCCAGTCACAACATTGGAGATACTCGCACCTATACATAAATGCATAGGAAGCATGATATGAAATATAGGATCTGTGATAGATACGTTGATTTATTATTCATTGGGAAAAGGAGACCATTGGTTTGAACCTTCTCATTTTGGCAAAGACCCATTAGATAGCAATCTCCCTAGCAATTATTTGGTTATGAATTTTATAGTCGGAGGTTCCTGATAGCAACAATAAAGTAATCTCTGATTTTTCAGATGATGAAATACAGATGAAAGATATCTAAGGAAGCAATCAATACAATGATCAAGACAGCGTTATATTGATGTAATCTATATTTAATTACAACGGTTCAGTTTTACTGTACCACTCTTCATTATCGCTATGTGTATTATAGTTTTTGGCTGTAGGGTTCGTGAGGCAGAAAGTGTAACGCGGTGTGGATGAACAGGTAATATATTCTAACTTGGCGAAAAATAGACCTAGCAATTGTGATTTTACGCAGTTACGATTATTACGTAATATGATTTACATTATTTTCAACTTCTGCGTCGCTATCTTCTGAAATAGGGGTCTTTGTTCCCATCTAATAGTTTCTTCAAAAAATGTTACTCTTCTATTTGAATGGGAATTTTTTTCGAACTCACCTCCTTGCCACACAATCTCCTGATACTGGTAGAAACTTCACAGCCCAGAAATATTAAACTTTGTTAACAACATGAACCTAGCACGCAGTAAACAGCCTCACTACTGCACATAAGGCCGCATTTTTGAATATTTACATGAACTGACGGCCATGCATTGCAATACAAACCAGATGGGTAAACCGCATTCAAGAACTATGGGTTCTAATTCGTTTTAAAGCAAATTTCTAGGTAACTTTATTACCAGTGAATTAGGAAAAAACTCGTTATTATTAGACTTTGTTAACTTGTCATCCTTTGTGTCAATTGAGTTTCGATATTTTTTGTTGAACTATTCGCCCATATAGGTATTGACTTTGTATGGAAGGACTCTTTCTATATTTCCCTCAAACTTTTACGTGATGTCGCAAAGGGAGCCAGTCAGTAGGCAGGTACCTAACTAACTTCCGAAACCTGTTAAAACCATCTTCCAACCGACGCGGTCACAGAAATTGAGGAGACTAACCTAGAAGATACACTGTATAGGTTATGACAGAGGCGAATTCCAGCATCAACTTTCTTATACTCTCTTCGAACAACTTCTTGCAGCATTTACTCGTGATTATGTTCGTACATCTGACCCCGTGAAGATGGTCTCCTGGGATATTAAATAAACCTAACTTGTGTTTCCCTAATTCAATCGGTCCACAACTCTAATCCGGCAAGCAGAGCCTAACTTGTAGCCCCCTCCTTAACTTTCTTTCCATTACCCTCTCCCACGGCTCCCTTCCAGTCTTTTCCGTATACTGCCACCGCCACGGAGAAACGGCTAAGTCTCATGTTTCATAGTGACAAATTCCAAGTGGCCTTAGAGAACTCAAGTTTCAAGAGCTTTAGCGGATTAACTTATAACTAACTTCCTGTCCTCTTTCTTGCTTCCTTCTTCTACTCGCTACTATGAACAAATCAATGGAAAAAAAAAAAAAAAAAAAAAGAGTTATTTTTTCCCAGCTGTCAAAGTTGGGATGCCAAGAGCAGTGATAGATTAAGTATCGTAGATTCAGAGATGTTTAAATTATTTAACGTATTGCTCATTTTGTGATGTACTATAATTTCCCTTACATAGGATTTTACGTAAATTAATGTGTACTTCACAAGTACTTTCTAAAGAGTATCAAAGAACCTATGAATCGCTCCAAGATATAAAATAACATTTGAGGTTTTTTGAGGATAGATCGTGGAATTGTTGGATGGAAAGGTATACCTAGTGATAAGTATTCAATTCTAAATTTTCGGCTCAGTGCATTTACCTTGATGACAGATATTGGCAATATTGAGTACTAACGATTTTGGGGAAGTTAAGGCACAAGCGGATAAAAACCATTCATCAGTTTCAATTATACCCTTCTCTAAATATATCACAAGACCACAACGAGACGACATTGAAAGATGGAAATGTAGTAAATAAAGCTTGCCTAATTATGTCAGAGGTGCTGCCATCTAATTTATTATAGCAGTGGTGAATATAAATATAATGGGTACAGAGGAGAAGACCATGGGCAAACGAAGAATTTCGGTCTTTGCCCAAAGTTTTCGCAGCTAAACTCTCCAGCGTTCCCTTGGAGCGTACAAATTTGAATAAAAAAAACCACCTTCAAATCTTTTGAAAACTGAATGAAATTACACGCTGATAATTTGTGACAAGGTTATGTCTAATGTCATCGTGAATTATAAGCTTTCTAGAGTGAACAGGACAGAATTTAGCTCAATCATCTGATTAGGCTGGAGTTATATTTCGATAATGCACCTTCGAGTCAGTTCGTAAGGTAATTTTTTTTGGACCACTGTTCTGCTATCTAATACAGGTTTACTATGTACGGGGTTTAATGATAATTCATAGATATCGTCTCAAAGAATCAAACCTCATATTGAACTTCATAGGTTTGCTCTCTTCCTTAATTTAATTTCTCTCGGTAGGCTTCTATGCCTTTGCAGATATATTTACATAATGAATAATAGACTTCGTTTGTCAAAAGGGCTATCTAATGCATAAATAATAAACCTTCGCGTGATAACTTTTTTTTTTTTTTTTTTTTTTTTTTAGTGGTGATCATTTTTCTTATTGTTCTTCAGAAACTAATTTAATTAGTAGTTATATAATTTCAACTTGGTGAATATGACAAAGGAGGTGATGGAAATGGAGTAGTTACCCCTTTAAAGGGTAGAGGTGATAAACCTGCTACCCCTAGAGGATATCATGAAGGTTGATAGTCCAGGAACTATTTTTCTACATTTAAAATTTGTAAGAATCGAGATGGAGGAACTACTCCTATCCATGACTAGAATCTTTCTAATCAGCAGGGTGAACTCTGAAGCTGAATTGGATCATATTCAACTCGAGATGCTGAACTTTGGAATGGGATCTCTCTGCGTGTAGAGCATGATTACAACTTGAAGATTCTTCCCACTCAGCAGAGTGAACTATACACATAATTTAGTTTCATCCGAACTTGAGATGCTAAAAATCGGAACGGACGCCTTTGGGTGTGGTAGAGTATAAATATTTCAACTTGAAAAACCATTCTGATCAGCTGAGGGCGCTCTTTAGCTTATTTTGGTTCTATTCACCTTTTCAGATACTCTTTTCTATACTGAATTTAGAACGGGGTCTCACTGGGTTGAAGCCTCTCTGAGTGTGGTAGATAGTATTTCCCTAGAATTACTGACACAATTAATCTGAAATTAAAGTGATCTACATCCATGTCTTGGATGAGCGACCAAACCGAGCGTTCGCAGCTAGTGGTAGTATAACCTTTTATATTCTAACAGTTGTTATAAGGTCTGCTCCCATGCCTTTAGTTTGAAACAAGTAGTAAGCTGTTTTTGAAAGTTTTAAAATAACCAGAAAGGAGACCAGCAGCTGTCTCAGTAAAGTTTTGATTCTCACACACTCGTGTTATAAATACATCGCGAATCAATCGGATACCCACTCAAGGTATCACTTTAGGTAATATGTTGATGATTCTCTGAAAAGTTAGAAGCTAGTCGACATATTTCATTCTCTTATGGATAAAATATGCCCCAACTCTCATACATTCGCTTGGTCATACGTAAACCTTCGTACTACTTAGTTTCATATTAGTTAAATCTCAAATGGTACTGGAATAGATACCTAGTATGTAGCGACGTTGATGTTCGACTAAGGTTGAATTACCCCTATTTTTGATCATTTGAAATATTGCACGTCTCACATTAAATTGTTCTATCACTGGTAGTCTGTTTGGTCGATGCATCTAACTACAATCCTTTGCTGTCGAGCCAGTTTGATTTTTGCCAAACGGGTGATTACTTTGAATTTTTAAAATCAGAAGTTTTATTTGCAATCAGTTTGTGTTAAAACAAATTTTGAAGGGTTCTTCAGTTTATTAGAGAGACTCTAAGGTAATTAATTAAAGATAGTTATTATTGTGGTCCATATCTCAACGAATTAAAACATACCTCTGCATCAGTTTACACAACAATGGTGGCAATGATATGATTAATGCTTCTACCTAAGTGAATTGTCGTTTCTGTGAAAAATGACGGAGCTCAAATAAAAACCCTGCAAATTATTACACAATGGTTTATTATTTATGTGTTAGATAGTCCTTCTACGCAGACCAATGGGTCTCCAATTATTAAACCCCGTATGTAATATATGAGGTTTCTTTATTCCGACAGTTCAGATTATAACAAGCTTTATAAAAAAAGGCCTTCTGTTTGATTAAAAAAGAGTAATTTAAGGATAGCTATTGAGTGTTCCTCACCATGATGTACTCGGTATCTAAGAGAGTGAAATCCATGCCTGAATATGATGTATAGATTCGTCCTCGCTTCCGACAGAGGAGTATGTACGGGACCAATGCCATGTTAGAGAGCAGATATAAAGCATTAATCACCAAATCGTATGGTGAATTCGGCCAAAAGTACAAAAGGAACCTCCAGTTTGAACTGAAAGCCGAATGAGCCGAGAGTGATATCGAGGTTTCGCGGTCGCCTCTCTGCTCCACGCCCTAATGAATATGCAAGAGTCAACTACAGTGTTTCAATCCGTCAAGTATTACAAGAGTCCTTAATCATTCTCGTCGCTACACGATTATTATCCATCCAAAATGGTTATATCCACGCCTTGATGGCTTCCACACGATTAACATATGTGTTGTTGTTATTAAAGCCTGAGAGCACTTCGGCATGGATATGATGTTCAACCGACTTCAATGAAAAACCTGGCACAGTATTCGTCAGTTTTCATACATTACTTCACTAGACAACCACAAAAAATTAGCTTGCATCGTTACGATCAATTCCTAAAAGTGCCATTACAAATGAAATATAATGGAAATATTTCCGGAGAAGCTCAAAAGCAAGTATAGGTTCAAATATTATGTATGCACTACCAAAGTTGTTACCTAAGGAATAGGTAAGTACTTGGCCGAATTCACCATGTGATTTGGTGATTAATGCATTATTTCTGCTCTCTATCATGACATTGGTCCCGTACTATACCCTCCTCTGTCAGAAACAAGGACGAATCTATACTTCATATTCAGACATGGAATTCATTCTCTTGGATACCAAGTACATCATGAGGAATACTCAATACGTAGCTTTTTTTTTACATAGGCAGGTGAGGAAATCTTTAAGATCCTAAGGTGGTAATCGGATCTCGTAAGATACCCAAGAGTAACCGCACTCCGGGTTATGTGGGATTCAAACCCACTAAAACCTCACCTTCCTTTTCCCATGTTGGAACTCAGCCTGGAACTGTTTAACACATTACTTCAGGCCGAGTCCTTCAAAAATTTCTTCAGTCCTCTCGATCCATGTGCTCCCTTCTCCTCTGTCTCTCTGACTGATGATCTTTTTCTAGGCCAAGGTTAAAATAACTTTACATGGTGGCATACTTACTACCACACCTGCACTCCTAGCTCTGTTAGTATGATTCTTTGTTGAGATTTTGGTTTGTTATTTTCAATTAAAAACCTTTATAATCGACGAAGAAAAAAATAGATTGACACCACCCTGAAAATTTTTTTGACATGGATATGTCTTTGCTCTGGGGGGTCAACCAAAAATTTCCGTGACGCAAAATTTGAGTCACAATTTCAGTGTTTTTCACGTAAAACCCAGCCGTTGCTAGGGGAATGGAACTTCCGCAGTTTTCATCGCACAGAAATCGTTCGCCACTCGTTGGAAAGCGCTTGATTTATGTGATAAACGTTCACATCTCAAGCTACCAATTTCCCCCTCCTTACGTACCTGGCTACATTCCTAAACTAAGTTGATTGGACTAAAACAATTTTAATAAGCCAGTTACAATATTCTTAACGTAAAGAAATAGCAACATTTACTCCACTCCATAGGAAACATTTTCATCCTCTTGACAACAGTCGACTGTTAACAACAACTCATTGTAGTGGCTTCTCTCCACAGTTATTTTCAACATTTCTATAAGTAAACCGTTGTTTTGTTGGAATTAGTCGGGATGCGGCCCAGGGATTTGTTTAAAGTAAAGGGATTTGTTTACAACTCTCGAGAACAACCGTTATGAAATCCCCAATCAAAGACACATCCATGTAACATGGTATCTGCTTGTAAAGCAGATAGTGGAACTCGTTTACGAGTTGTTTAGTTAGGTACTTTTTGTATACGTTTCAAGATGCGTAAAATCCAAAAATCGAATTTAAAAAAAAAAAAAAAAAAAATCCGTCTGTCCGCCGTTCGCGGCTTTTCTCCAAAAATACTAGACCAAACTATATGAAACTTGTGTTAAAAATCACATTTGGGGTCTAGATGGTCTTGAAGGGTTGTATTAAAGGGCTAAACATTCAAAAATCGAGATCTCGAAAACTTTCCACGTACCTTACAGTAATAATTTTTTGCTTGTCATTGATTAATCAATCCCAAAGAATCGATTAAAACCACCCGGAACGCTGTACTTTGAATAGTTTGCTATCCCCAAGGGCTTCAACATCGGAAAAAAACCTTCGAATTCCTAAACGCGAAAATATAGAGAAATCACACGCTGTTAGCGGATCTACTGTATAGACGATCTAGCTCGAAATTCCATCAAAAATCTCTAAATAGTGATACTGAAGTACACAAAAATTGCCTTGTAAATATCAGCTGATGGATTACCAATATTGGAATTATCAGGAGATATAGATGATATATTCGAATGGAATTTATTATAACGTTGCGAAATCGAGTTTATCAACACCCGACGATGTACTTACAAGTGAAGTATTGGTACCAATGCCTAAGTGTCATCTCTTAAATTGCTCCCAAGTCTACCTATAGGTAGCGGAAGCATTGTTTTCACTTTTCAAATATTTATAAGTTGTGGTCTCCACTAAAATAAAACGGCTGTTGTTTTTTTACAGTGGTAAAATTTCCACTCTCATTTTACGTTTTAGACTATTTTGAACAACTTTCGTTTCGTGTCTTTCTCTCTCTATCTCTGTATGTGTTTCTGTGTTTAAGTCCGCAAATCCTTGTAACAAGCTCAATTTCCACAATATAAAACCGGATTTTATGGCATTTTGATGGTATGAGCGGGTAAGAGTGAAAATGAACCACTATGAATTCCGTTGTTCCCAAATCAATACTTCACTCGGCGCATGCGCAAACGTAAATTCCTTCAAGTAAATCCCCGCTCCGTCCAATCCCGCTTAAATTTGGTGCATAGTTGAAGGACAATGGTTTAATTATTCCATGTTAATTTCAACATGATTGCATCATTATTAGCTCCTGCACATGCGCGAATGTACACTCCGAAAACAAGGTCGAGTTTTCATCAGATTGTGATTACATTTTCTGGGAATTCGTGGGTTAGGCTGTAGATTGTACCTACCCTATCAATTTCATTTTTCTCCAATTGTTACTCCATTCTGCGCATGTGCGAACGTAAATTCCTTGAAGCATCATTTTCCCGTTTTTTAAACATCTTTAGTGTGAAGCGTCAAATTGCGCGATCTTGGAACTGTAAAAGTGAGAAACCTTCTCAGAGGCACGATGTGTCATTTTCTGATCATACGAGTATATTACATGCGGGGTTTAATAACGATAGACCAATGATAAGCGTAGAATGGCTATCTAACACAGAAATAATAAACCATTGTGAAATAATTTGGAGCGTTTTAAATTCTAACCGCCCCTAATTTAGAATTCGAATCTAACTTTTTTACAAACTTGCTCATGCGCTAAATGTACGCCATGCATTTCAAATTTGTTATTTCTAATTTGAACCCCTATTTTCTGTAGCAGAGCAAAATCTACACGATTTCTTGAGAAAATTATCCATTACTGGAATTAATAGTACTAAAAACCTGAGCAATTTCGTGAAAAATGCAATACACCTATTTAGGTATTAATTTGCCACCCTAATTTGGGGATATTTTTTCAAGTTGAATCGCGTTGCATCTTTCATCGATATTCGTAATACCAATTTGGAAAAGCTGGGAAAAAATCTTCAAGAATTACACGTTTTACCATTAAGCATTGAGTACCTCAACTTCGCAAACCTCAGTAACATTTAGTTATTTCGGTGATTTTCCATGTTGGTATTTCGAATAACAATAAATAAACATCTCAACTTACCAAAGGATTCGATTGACGTAATCGAAAACTATTTTTATCTACAGACAACCATATTATCGTAGATCCAATTTATTCAAATTGGTGTTAACTGGTACCTCTAACATTAAAATTAATTTGTATTACTCGGCTGATAACCCTAGTAGGTTGTTCATATTCACATCAACTCAAGCCCACGATTGTGTCGAGCTAATGGAATGGACATCAACATGACTATATCAAATAGTTTTTCTCGTTCGAAATGTTACAAACCAGATCAAACTTTAATTATTGTTACTTGCTCAATTATTGTTACTTGAAACACCTACATATTCCAAAGTTTATTGCTTCCTGTACCTTTCAAGTATATTTTAATTGACAACAAGCATAATAGAGCCGTACTCGTCACCCATTACTCCCCAACAAAGGAGAACGAAGGCAACTACGGAGGGGTTCAACAATGTGGCAGAAACCTGCTATCTCATATAAGTTACCCCCTTTCGAGTCAGAAGTTTCTACATCCCTTATTTCTCCGATGCCCTCCCTAACGTAGACTACCAAAGTGAATTTTCCCCGGAGCAATAACACTTAACACTCCCGTTAACACATTCGCGTGAGGGCGATACGACGGCAAGTGGCGGGGGATTTCTAAAGGCAATCATTCTCCAACGGCGTGCTTATATCCCAAACTTGCCCCATCCGAAGCCTTCCTTTTTCAACATGGATGGGCCCTTTGCCCTTGTTTCGCGGAGTACAGACGTAAAATTTCATCGCGAACCCACCACTCCTTGATAGACAACTTTTTCTTGACCTCTGCAAAAAAAATAAAAAAAATAATTTTTCACCGTCAGAGGAAAAAATTGCGAAAACTCATTCCTTCGAACGTTTTTATAACGAAGGAGGAGTTGAAAATTTTATGTCGATATAAACATCGACAAACAATTTTCATGGATACTGAAACAAGTAAGTGCTCCTTTTATTGGGCATTTCAAGAAGACTATATTCTTCTAAGAATGTTCATAGCGTAACAATCCGAATTTTACAAGTTTAAAACAACCTTTTATTCTGCACAAAATGCGGGTTAGCAATATTTTTATTTATTATAGTGATGTTATCAAGGATTCTTCAGCATGTCCTGGGTATTTATCATTTTCAGAAATAGTAAGACATGCATTCTACCAATGCGATTGACGGCAATGGGTGTAGACAATTTCATAATTGTATGAGCGCTGTTATGTCGGTGGTCATTGTTCAAATAAGTACCTATGTTTGTACTGTTGGGTATGTTAATCTATCATCAGGGTAGAATAATAATGCATTTAATGTCGGAGACTTCTGAATGTGAAGGAATAGGTAATTAATTGTATAACGCATACTATGAGTTCATATACGCTACATAAATAACAGGCACTACTGATGGGAAAATAGGATTTAATTTCGTTTTCAATGCAGTTATTTTTTAATGCTAAAGTACTACGTAGGCAGGAACAGTAACGAAGAGCAGTTATCGTGAATTATACAGGGTGTCCCGCATTAGTTGGTCAGTACTTCAGGGGTAGATTCTAGGGCTTATTTCTGATCAAAAGTTACTCGTAGTGATTTTCTTTTAACGCTTTTTTAATTATTTGAATTGTTAAGAATTTTTTTTTCTTGTTTTCAACCTTTTTGTTACTAAAACGATTTTAACTCTCCTGATTCGATGTGTGAATTCAAGTTTGAGGATACCGTTAGAAAGAACATTAAATTTCCTATCGGAGAGATGCCTGAGCTTTCTTAAGAATTAAGGTTTGTAACATGAAAAAACCCTCTGAAAAGCAAATTTTATCAAATTCGAGAAACCTTGAGTTTATTCAATAGGAAAATGCACTACAAGCACCAAAATTTTTTCAAGACACGATAAAAACTGCGCCAAAATCTCCTCCGTGAAAAAAACGTTTCCAACGGCGTAGTCTGTATTACTTTTACTGTACCAATTAGGGTAGGAAACTACCAATGTTTTTAAGTTGAAAAATATCATTTTTTCAATGAAATTGAGGTTTTTCTTGAAAAATTACTTTCTATGAAAATACGAGTTTGTTGTCGGTTTCTACGTATTTTGTATGCTGAATTAATGGTAACACTTGCATATCTCCCAAACCCCGTTATAACCGAATTTTACACTTTAAATCACAAATTTGATTTTATTTGGAATGATTAATTTGATGTGTTTCCAGGGGTGAAAATAGCAAGCTAAAGAGTAAAACTCGGTTTTAACAGGATTCGGGGAACATACGAGTATAAAAGTTTGTTACCAATCGATTCGGCGTAAAAAAAATACGTAGAAACCGACTCCAAACTCGTTTTTTTTTTTTTTTTTTTTTTTTTTCTTTGATTTCCTTCAAGAAACTCTCGATTTAAGTGCAAAAACTCTTTTTCGGCACAGTTTTTCTCGTTCTTGTGGCTTGAAAAAATATTGGCTCTCAAAGTTCAATTCCTGATTGAAAAAACTCAAGGTTTCCCGAATTAGGTAAAATTTGCTTTTCAGAGGGCTTTTTCATGTCTCAAACCTTCATTCCTAAAAAACTCAGGCATCTATCCGATAGCAAATTTAATGCGCTTTTCACGGTATCCTTAAATTTTATTTGACACAGCAAATTGAGAGAGTTAGGATCGTTTAACTGACAAAAGGTTGAAAACACGAACAACAAATTTTAAAAATTCAATTACTCGAAATCTGAGCTATTAGAAAAAATTTCTTAGAGTAACTTTCGATCAGAAATTACCTGTAGAATTTACCCACAAAGTTCTGAACACCTTATACGGGACACCCTGTAGACTTTCCTAGGGGGTGATGAGTGGGGGGTGCTCTCAAGTCATAAGGACAGACAGCCAGCTAGAATCAGTTCACTATTAGCTGTTGGTAAATATGTCCTCCACTGTTAGCAAGCATTCGGCTCTTATCGAAGCAGAGCATCTGGACATCAAAAGATGTTGCAGGTGTCTGATGCTGAGGGTATTGAGAGAGGGGATTCCTGGGTTTGATGGAAACATGGTTCGATAAGAACTGGGAGGTACAGAGGGAAGGATAGTGCTCAAAAAGGTGACTTTTTGGGGACAGTTAGCTCTACTCTGTTCTTTCCACCAAACGTTCAATAAAATACTATAACGTAAAAATGTTACAGCATTAAATATTTGAACTCGAATAAACGGAAAAGTTGTGGTGTTATTATTATGTTATTTTGTTCTGAAATTTGAGCACTTTACGTGCTATGTACACATATGAAAAAGTTTTGAAACCTAGGAATCGTTTCATGTCCCAAAACGGATTTCAATGAAGTATGATTTGGAAAATTTTGATTTTAAAATTTTGGATCCATTGCATTAGCTTCATTTTCTATAATAATTTGATTGAAGGAGATAACCATTATTTTTTTCTCTGAGGGCATATTGACATGCGTTTCCTTGATTCCAGTTTTGATTAAATTGTATGGTTCTATCGTCCAATTCTTTTTATCATAGTCTACCAAACTCTGGGAGCTCAAAAAGTAAAAACTTTTATCTATACCTAGTTTGATATGAAAAACGTACCTAACTGAACTTAGTAGTTTTGCCACATGAAAGCAAATCAATAAAATAATAATAATAAATAAAAGTAAAAACGATGGAGATTCATTTTTTTGGAGGTTTACAGAACCATGTCAACTTGATATAAGAATCATTGAAAACAAATGAATAAATCATAATAAATTAAGTAAGTGGTGTGACGCATGGTTGCATAGAATTGTGTTTTGCTTGTGTAATATCTTAAATTCCTCTTAGCAAATAGTGCTCCTAAGGCACTTTGGTATACCTAACTCAACTGTCGGTGAACGATAACATTATAAAACTTGGGTTACCAGGACATTAACTACTGACCGTGGCCATAATATTAATTAAATGATGATACCAGGTTGATAAGCCAGAGTTAATTAACAGCATTATGCAACGCCGAGGCTTCCTAACGCAGGAAATTGAATTTCTTATCAAAACCACTGGAAGGACCCTAGGATTGTCGCCTCCAGCTGAATCGAGATTAATCAATATTGGCCTTCAGACCCCATCCTCGCGACAGATGATGATTCGTGAGTGTTTATGAATGATTAGTTATGCAAGGCAAGTCAAATTGCCGACATTTCTCTCGTTAAATTCACAAACAAGCACCCGTTCCCAAGATTTCAAGGTCGCTGTTCTGATAAATGGAAAATGTGGTGAATTCATCACAGAAAACATAATGAATTGAAGAACAAAGAATCAATTCATGGAACTGTATGAGTCAGTTAAAACCAGGATAGTATAAGTAACACTTTAAACAGGCATTGGGATAAAACTAAATTTCGGTGCATTAAAAGAATCATCCAACTGTTCCAAAAACCTTTTTCGTAACCCTTAAGGGCTAGGTTATAAAATCTACCAGATTATAGTACTACAATCAGCGAAATCTATTCATATAGGTACAAATGAATACATTTCCCTACATCTGTGTGTGTCCGGTATAGATTCCTAAACGGCTGAACCTATTTCGACACAGTTTTTCTCAAAGTCAAAAGTCAAAACTCCAAAATCTTTTTTTTTTTTTTTTTTTTTTTTTTTTTTGGAATGCAGATTATTATTTAGAAAAGACTTTTTGCTATAGAAATGGTAAGTAATCATTTCTTTTCACTCAAAGTCCTCAATATCCAAAACAAGGTAACATAATATAGTACGATAATTTACGAAAATTCGCTCAAACGATAATGCTGCATGACTGGATCTTTTTAGATATTATTTTACAGGCATTACTGACACAATTGATTAGAAATTTGTGAGATGGTGTACATGGTTATTGATGGGAGCAGGCCAAAAAGCCGTTCTCTAGGCCAAGGTTTTTAATTACCGTAGAAACTATTTTTGAGCTGTAAATGTATTTATTTGACATTAGATATATGTATCCAACGCTAAATATTTTGTTCACAGAGCAATGTTTTTTCTACCGTGCTTTCAAAAATATATACCTATGCGCTCATTCTGTTTTCCGTAACATTATTTATTCCATGTTCTTTAATGTATTTGGCCATGCGACTCGCCCGGACCTCTCGTATCCTGTTAGCTACTTGTCTCAATACAAAACCTGTCGAGAGAAGCAACATTGGTTAGAGGCTAATCAGCTCGTGCGATACCTCAAAGATACTAATGACTTGAGTCTAGTGTTCAGAAGAACAGGTCAACTCATCAAGGGTTATACCGACGCAAACTGGGGAAGCTGCAACATTGACGGTAGGTCATATACCGGATATTGCTTCACATATGCTGGATCTGCTGTGAGCTGGGAACAGGGTTGACTGGTGTCCGGTTTTTCTCTGAACTGTCCGGGCCAAAAGCGAAAGCCTCTCTTGCCGCCAAATGAACGGTTTTTGAAGAAACAGTAGCAAAAGTCCGGTTTTTCGTTTTCAAGCAACGCGTCTTCCATAATGGGAAATTTCGACAACTGTTATCGTAAATAAATAGCTGCCCTCTTCCAATCGTTCCTTTGATTGCACCCTTCAATATTTAGAGGGCAGTATTTTCCTTAATTTTTCCAATAAGCCTTCATTTGCACTGGTGCCTATTCTTTACCTTGATGGAAATAATCATAGCTCTACGCCTTGGGGGTTCCCAAATGATAGATTGTAGTAAAATTGTATAAACACTACTATTTTCGGAATAGGGATGTTTAAGTAAGTTCCTACATATTTTAGTGTAGTGTTTTGGCGCACAAAAAATGTATTTCAAACATCACTAAAATGTGTACAAAACTTTTGAAGAGTAAACTTCTATGGGCGCACCGCGTCGAAAAATTTAGCGGGGTGTGAATACGATTTCACCGTCACGTTTTTTTCCCTCACACTGTTTTGACAACCAAGCCGTTGCTGAGGAAATGAAACTTCTTTATTTTTCATCGGACAAAAATGGTTTTCGACTCGTTGGAAAGCTCTCGATTTATCAAGCATTTCTTTCGTACTTGTTCTTCTATTAATGTCGTAGTTTTATATTTATTTATGTTATAAATGGATATAGTAAACAATGCCGCTTGTTTTTTGTCACTAGGTTGAGAAGTTATTCTTGCTTATAGTAGGTTGTAGACGCGCACCATAACAGAAAATGACCTACTTAGGTACTCGGTTCTAATTTCGATTTTTAAAACATTTATGTCGTAGTTTTAAATTTATTTACATTTACGAATTAGCGGGGAGAAAGCATGTTCCATGTTTTAGAATTTTAGCCGAAGGCTCAAGGCGGAAAGTTACCGAGGGTCCAGGGGCGGAGCCTGTCCACTTTTACTTTCCCAACATCCCAACAGAGTGGAAAGTAATGTCCAAATCGTCATAGAAGTTTACAATTCTCCCGTGTGGTATTTTTTTAAATGAAGAGAAAAAAGTGTCCAAATTTGTTCCATTTTAACAAGGTGATGAACTATCTATTTACCGTAGAAATTAATTACCTGTCTGTGTATGTATGGTGTTTTCTCGTTGTTTCCGGTTTTTTATCCCATTGCACCTGGCGACCCTGGCTGGGAAGCAAGAAAACAAAGAAGTGTCACCCAATCAATAGCAGAGAGTGAAAACATGGCACTATTGGAAACGGTAAAATAAGCTATACATCTTGGAAACCTGATGTCGGGATTTACCACGAAAAGATTGACCTTCTGAATGGCAATCAGGCAGCTCAAAGTTGGGCAGAGAACCCGATCACCAGGTCAAAATCTAAATATATTGCTTTAAAAAAGCTCTTCATCAGACGAGCTATCGAAGATGTGAGGTCTCAAAATCCACTACTGCTGTACAGAAGAAATGCCAGCGGATATCTTGACTAAAGCAGTTGTAACATGTAAGTAGCAGGAGTTCAGACGTCTACTGGGTCCAAATAGATCCTACAGCAACTCTAGTGAGGGGGAGTAAAGATGATGATCCACTAGATTAGTTAGGTACTGAATACATGTTGATCATCAGATCAACAACTGTGTCGTTGAGAAGAACAATGCATTCATCATTATAACTTTGCTAATTTTACCGAATTATTGAATTCAACAAGTCAAAAATAATATATTTATCTGTTTAAAAAGAAAAAATAATAACACTTTCAAAGTTATTTAAATAACTTTAATAATTAAGTACTGTTATTCTTTCATTTATTATATCTTCTCACAGTTCCACTTCTAAGGTCAGATATTTCTGCCATGTCGTTAATAATGTTATCTCCACCAGGGGCGGATGGACATGTAACGCGCATTCAGTAATTGAGCCATCCCCTTTCTTTGAGATGAATGAATGAGAGGGTAATACACTCTTGGGCAATTGCTAATCATGGAATTAAAGTGAATATCAAAGGGTATACTGTACCGACTAATAATAATTTATTAGTGGAATATAACGAATTTGTTTTTAAGAACGGCAAATGACAATATTAAAACGGCAAAGCTAGTTATTATACAAAACTGGGCAGCATAAGTCGAAATGATTGAATGCACTATCTCTATCTATACTATTAATAAGAATGAAACTCCGTTTGTCTGTCTGTTTGTCTGTTTGTCGTGTCTATGCACGGCCAAACGGCTGAGTGGGCCGGATCTACGAGTGGAGGGATCTTCTTGGGATTTTCCGATAGGGTGTATAAGCGAATTTAAAATTGTTTAATCCCACCCGAACCATGGGCCGTAGGGCGGGAGGGGGGTCGAAGTAAGAATTAATGTGCGCTTTTTGGACTTCCCCGCTTCCCCTACCCCTCTAAACGGCCGTTGACAATTCCGGAAAAATACGGGTTTCGTAGGTTTTTGAACGAGGAAGACGACGGCGCGATCGGATCGCGAAAAAAGTATCGGGAAATGCGTTAAAAAAATGCGAGAGTACGGACCCGTTTTCTCGAAAAGTCCGCCGAAAAACTTGGTTTTTTCCGATTGAAATATACCCCATAAAGGTACGTTTTTCGGAACGGTTTTCGCGGGCGAAATAAAGGTTTGATCCCGCCGAATCTGAATCCGAAATCGGATATCGAAAAAAGTGACGAGAACTCGGTCAAATTGCGAGCGGAAGCAAGCAAAGCGATTAAAATTGTGCCGTGGACGAGAGAAGGCTCAAGAATTGACGTGAAGGGTTCGATGTCACAATGTTGCGAGGCGAGCAGGTATACATTGGTATACATAGGCGAGCGAAGCGAGAGCCATTTCAAATAATAAATACGGACTTTGTCCTACACATATACAGGTATACCTTGCGAGCGAAGCAACATCCCCGAATAAACTTTTCGTGGTTCCAGGTAGTTTCATAAGATTTAATTTGTTTGTAATAATTCCCAACTGAAAAAAACGTCTGCCAAGTTGGGTGGGCAGTACAACATTCCCTAATAAACTTTTCGTGGTTCCACGTAGTTTTATAAGAATTAATTTGAATGTAAGAATTTCCAACAGAAAAAAACGTCTGCCAAGTTGGGTGGGCCGTATAACTTCTTCGAGCGAGCGAAGCGAGCAGCATCCCCTACAGAAGTAAAACCTACCCTTAGGGATCTACCATTTGCGAGCGAAGCGAGCAACATCCCCTACATGTTTCAATTGTAATACATCGCATGTATACAGCCACACTTTGCAAGCGAAGCGAGCAACATTCCCTACATACCACACTAAACTTTTCGTGGTTCCACGTAGTTTTATAAGATTTAATTTGTTTGTAAGAATTCCCAACTGAAAAAAACGTCTGCCAAGTTGGGTGAACAGTATAACTTCCTCAAGCGAGCGAAGCGAGCAGCATCCCCTACAGAAGTTAAACCTACCCTTAGAGATCTACCGTTTGCGAGCGAAGCGAGCAACATCCCCTACACACGTTAAACCTACCCTTAGGGATCTACCATTTGCGAGCAAAGCGAGCAACATTCCCTACATGCCACACTTTGCGAGCGAAGCGAGCAAAATTCCCTACATGCCACATTTTGCGAGCGAAGCGAGCAATTTAAGGGGGGTCCGGGGGGCTTGCCCCCCGGCTGGACGTGTAGGCGAGCGTAGCGAGCCGGAGCGGCTAGTTATTTATAAGAATGAAACTCCGTCTGTCTGTCTGTTTGTCTGTCTGTCTGTCGTGTCTATGCACGGCCAAACGGCTGAGGGGGGGGAGTCTACGAGTGGGGGGATCTTTTTGGGATTTTCCGATAGGGTGTATAAGCGAATTTAAAATTTTCTAATCCCACCCGAACCATGGGCCGTAGGGCGGGAGGGGGGTCGAAGTAATAATTAATGTGCGCTTTTTGGACTTCCCCGCTTCCCCTACCCCTCTAAACGGCCGTTGACAATTCCGGAAAAATACGGGTTTCGTAGGTTTTCCTACGAGGAAGACGACGGCGCTATCGGATCGCGAAAAAAGTATCGGGAAATGCGTCAAAAAAATGCGAGAGTACGGACCCGTTTTCTCGAAAAGTCCGCCGAAAAACTTGGTTTTTTCCGATTAAAATATACCCCATAAAGGTACGTTTTTCGGAACGGTTTTCGCGGGCGAAATACAGCTTTGGGTCCGCCGAATCTGAATCCGAAATCGGATATCGAAAAAAGTGACGTTAAGTTGGTCAAATCGCGAGCGGAAGCGAGGAGAAGCGTTTAACATCAGAAATTAATTTTGCCGTGTTCGCGAGAAGGCTCTGGGAAGACAGAGGTCTTTGGGGTTCGATAACTCAGGTACAGGTTTCGGTGTTTGGGTGTTGCGAGCAGGTACCTGGCGAGCGAAGCGAGAGCCATTTCAACGGAATAAATTCGGATTTTTTCCTACAAATATACAGCAATACCTTGCGAGCGAAGCGAGCAACATCCCCGAATAAACTTTTCGTGGTTCCACGTAGTTTTATAAGATTTGATTTGTTTGTAAGAATTCCCAACTGAAAAAAACGTCTGCCAAGTTGGGTGGGCAGTATAACTTCCTCAAGGATATACAGGTATACCTTGCGAGCGAAGCGAGCAACATCCCCTAATAAAATTTTCGTGGTTCCACGTAGTTATATACAATTTAATTTGTTTGTAAGAATTTCCAACAGAAAAAAACGTCTGCCAAGTTGGGTGGGCAGTATAACTTCCTCAAGCGAGCGGAGCGAGCAACATCCCCTACAGAAGTTAAAACTACCCTTAGAGATCTACCGTTTGCTAGCAACATCCCCTACACGTTTCAATTGTAATACATCGCATGTATACAGCCACACCTTGCGAGCGAAGCGAGGAACATCCCCAAATGAACTTTTTTTGTGGTTCCAAAAGAGATTTAATTTGTTTGTAAGAATTTCCAACAGAAAAAAACGTCTGCCAAGTTGGGTGGGCAATATAACTTCCCCATTCGCCCTTCTAATGGCCTACCTTTAAGAATACATCCCCTAATAAACTTTTCCTGGTTCAACAACCTCCAGCTCCCTGGAAATCACGTTCCGAAGCCTACCTGTACAATCCCCCGCACCTATTTAGCTACCTCTTTAAGTAATCACCTCATCCCAGCCGTTGTACACACTAACTCATTTCAACGGAATTTCATACGGGTATTTCCCAACACCTATGCAGCAATACCTTGCGAGCGAAGCGAGCAACATTCCCTAATAAACTTTTCGTGGTTCCACGTAGTTTTATAAGATTTAATTTGTTGTAAGAATTTCCAACAGAAAAAAACGTCTGCCAAGTTGGGTGGGCAGTATAACTTCCTCAAGCGAGCGAAGCGAGCAGCATCCCCTACAGAAGTTAAACCTACCCTTAGGGATCTACCGTTTGCGAGCGAAGCGAGTATCATTCCCTACATGTTGGGTGGGCAGTATAACTTCCTCAAGCGAGCGAAGTGAGCAGCATCCCCTACAGAAGTTAAACCTACCCTTAGAGATCTACCGTTTGCGAGCGAAGCAAGCAACATCCCCTACATGATTCAATCGCGAGCGAAGCGAGCAACATTCCCTACATACCACACTTTCCGAGCGAAGCGAGCAACATTCCCTACATACCACACTTTGCGAGCGAAGCGAGCAATTTAATGGGGGGTCCGGGGGGCTTGCCCCCCGGCTGGACGTGGAGGCGAGCGTAGCGAGCCGGAGCGGCTAGTAATATATACAGGCATGCTAACCCCTGAACACTTTTCTATGAAAAGTATGATCCACTCCCGGTAGTCCCAACTGGGAATGGAAGTCCATTGCACCAAAGAACCTGTTAGGAACACGAAATACTTATTGACGGTCATCCGCCGAAGAATGAATTAGAAAAAATTGCATTCATGAAGTCTGTACTACACTACCCACATTTCGGGTGCATTGAACTCATGTTTAGACTGCCGAGCTTAATAAAGTAGCCTAAAGCTGAGTAAAAAAAAAGTTACCTAACTGTCTGTTTTAGTTTTCTTTTACTTTAATTCTTTTACTTTATTGTTTCCCATCATTAGGTAAATGCATTTTTCAATTCGTTGGTTAATATCACAAACCAACCGATTCACGTACTTATATACATGTTTGTTCCGTCCATGAGACAACGCAATGATTTTACCAGGGTTTCCTAAAAATTACGGTCTTTTGTTGTCATATTTATGTTTATTGTGGGTGTTAGTACGTTAAAATAAGACTTCTGGGTTTCATAATATTTGTTTCATGGGTGATAAAAATTGATGCTGTTTATATGACATTACTGAGTGACGTGATCTTTGAATGGTTTGCTTAGAGCAAGTTATTTGCCGTGTGAAAGTTCGTAGGTAATTATTCAAATGATTCTTAATGCAGATCTAAACTATAACTTTTTTACGACCTACGTTCTGCACTAAGGTTGTTCACCACTTAATGTGCTTGGAAAAAACCTGGCAACGGATAAACCTGAAATGGTATATCCATTACATAATATCGATTCCGTGGCCTCAAAGGAGCTCTAAGAAAACTTCTAGATAGTTCACCTACATCGCTTCCAAATGCGAGAAACACTTCACTCTAAAGTTGGACGGCGGCCAAGATCGTTTACACGTTTTCAGCAGACGAAGCCCAGAAAAGCGCCGATGCAACCGCGAGGATAACGTATAGGCTGTATATTTCCACAGAAAAGTCTGATGCGGCATAAATAACACTCATCTCGGATCAGTTAACCGCGACAGTGCACTCGAATCTACAATGTTTGATGATGAGAAAGTTATTTCGTTGCCTTCTATGGAATGCTGAGGTCGCAACCGCAATCCCTCTTTAAATCCACCAAAACGAAATTAATTTATCAACACTGAAACTGAAATCAATTTTTGGAGGATATTGGAACTGCACTAAAATATATGGCGGTAATGCTCTTCATCTCTGCGTTGTACAGTACAGATTTTTTAGAACTACCATTACAGTTTGAGCTAAATTAACTCTTGGAGGTTGAGAAAATCACTTAACATAAATCCAGCTTACCGCAAGTTCATCTACACTTTATCCGTCTATGAAAATGGAGAAAAATAAAGCCTAGAATGATGTTCAGAGTAAAACCAACAAATATTATAATTCTATGATATTTGCACTAGGTGGTTAGTTCTATAAAAAAATGAACGATGTAGATGATGACACGTGAATGAATCATGAACATTAAATAAATTTATTATTGGAGGTAACTGATACCTCATTGAGTCTGATTTTTTTCAGAACTGGTACCTATCTGTTGAATGATCCATTTTCGACCTCCATTAGTCTGCCAACGTCAAATTACCGAATTGAAATACTGATCTTCACCAGGAAGCACAGATTCTGATGAACTTCTTCTCTGGTATGGGCAACTAATCAATTCCACTCTTTAATGATTCAGCCTTTCATTCTTCATCATCATGTCCAATTGGATATCCAACGAAACTGAAGAAGGGGTTAACAGCTATGTGTAACATTCTAGCTTTTACTAGAAAATCACGAAACAAGGAGGCTCTCTGTTTATCATCATCCCTGTATGGAGCAGAAGTGTGTGGTTTATCCTACCTGAACCGTCTTAAGAGAGTCAAAATTTGTTTTTTTTAAATCGTTGATGTTTCTCCCAAGGAAGAGTCCGGATATGTATGTTCGAAAGGAATTTGGTTTGTGGCACACTAAGGTCGACGTAGCCAGACGAGTTTTATCATTGTGGGATAAATTATTATCCATGGATGACTCGCGTTACCCGAAAAGGTGTTTCTCGCTTTTAAAGATTCTTACCGCCACGGACGACATAAGATATAATTAGGTTCACCAAGGTCAAATGTTATTTGGTGAGGAGGGAGCTGAGGCCTTGAAGGAAACAGTGGTTAAGGCGTTTCGTCCCCACACGGATAGGTTAATCTCTGGGCAAATAGCTAAATAATTTTCTGAGGATTTGAAAAGGTTAAGGAATTACAATTTAATAAATATTTTCATCAGCTGGCTTTTGATGAGCAACGTACGTCCACATACTTATAATGTAAAGTACTGTCACTGTATGCCAAACGTTTGGCGGCACAGATTAGAATGGTATTAAAGCCGTATTTGATGGGGATGCTGCTTGTCCGATTTGTAAGTCCGGAGAAAAATATACCTTAAGCCTCGTTTATGTTGTTGCCCCATTCTCAGAGGTGAAAGGCGTAGATACCTAGGAGGGGCTTTTCTGAATGAGGAGCAACTTGTTGGATTACTGAATGTGTTAGAGCCTCGGGGTTATAAGGCATTGAATGCTTTTGTTCTGACGGTTGTTAGACAGTGGCAATTAATTGTTAATGAGAGTTTCTTAAATTGGTGTTATAAATTATTTTGTTGTAGTGTTAATTGTAGTCGTGATATCATTTATGTTGTATTCTGAGATGGTGTTGCTACTAAGATAAGGTTTTTTCCTGGGAAAACGTACAAACATCTTAATAGGTAAAAATAATGAATTTGAATGTGTATTTGGAAACTGATCATGATCGTATTATATTTTTTTCGCTTCCTCACTAGCAAAGGTAGGGAAGCTTTGTGTTCGTGATTGAAGTCGAAAAAATGTTTGTTCTCCAAAATCAAAATTTTTACTTGCTTTTTGCGTTTCAGAACGTGCTGATCAATTTCGGTTCCGTGTATATCTATGTGTCTGTCTGATGTCTGTCTATGGCAAATCTTTGTTACGCCCAAAACTATACCAAGTTTTAGTCCGATTCCAATGAAATTTTCAGTGATTGTGCGGGTTATCTCCTAGACGTGTTATGTAGTTTCTTAGAAATTTTGAACAATATTTTAATTCAAGCTTCTATCAACCCTTTATAGGGAAAAATTCTCTCCCGTTTGTGAGATGAAATTATTTAAGGATATCAGAGAAAAGATAATTACGTACTGGGGTGCATATCTCGTGTAGAATGGTACCTCAGGACTCTGGGATGAATCAGAACACAAAATAAACAAGGATTCATGTTTTGAGGTGATTCCTTTTTTGAAAATCGTTGGATATATATATTTTCCTATAAGTCCTTATTTACAAATACTCCGTTTTCCCCGAAAGATATTAATTATAATATTCTTCTAGCTAGGTGAGGAAAAAAATAGGGCGGCGAGTTTTAATCTGTTTGAAGGAAATATTCTTCTATATACTCATGCTCCTCTGACTCTACAATACCCTGGACGATATTTTTTGGTTCTACTTACCTCCCAAATAGAAGAAAATATTGTTACCTCTCATGACTGAGATAAGTTTAAAGGCCGGTTACGAATGAGAAAATTATTTTTGGCTGGTTAATGCCCCGAGTGGGCGTGAGAATTAATCCACCTGAGGGAAGAAAAGTTAAACTCTTAGCAGGGTTAGTGTAGCTATGACTTTCTTGATTACCGAAGGCTTCTGTCGGCTAGGCGTCAAAACTATAATGACCCACTGACCAAAAATCAGTGATAATATAGTTGCCTTGTTTTGCCGATAAAACGACGTTTCCCACGTTCATGAGAAAAGCGTGACAGTTCTAGGTCAGTAAAACGACCTTACAGCAACAAACGTACCTACTACTACTTCGAATACTTCGCATTCGAGCTCCCGATTCCCAACAGACGGTCCCCTATAATTTTCCAAGCCATCAAATCAACAAAAGCCTGTGCGCATGTACAAACTTGAATTTCTCATAAAGTCGATTTCTCATCATCTAATGGTTTGATTCCTTTCAAAATCGGTTGGTGATTGGGTATATGTTCTAGGAAAATGTCTTATAAATTAAATCGTGATTGTTGGGATAATAAATACTGCGCATGCGCGAAACTAGTATCGATCGACAAAGGCAAAACTCCGAGTCTGATGGATCGATTTTGATGAAATCTTCAGGGATTGTACGGGTTAGCTTCTAGACAATGTCCTATAAATTTCATTGCCGTCACATGAGTAGTGGTCTGTGCGCATGCGCAAACTTCAATGTCTTATAACGTTGATTTTTTTTCATTTATTTTTAAATTTATTTATCAAACGGGCGAACCCAATGACATAAGGAAAATACAAAATCAGTTTCAGCTGATCTAGTGCAATAGGAAAATTACAAAGTGAATATAGGTTTGATCTTAATAAAAAGGAAATGAAGTTATATTAATACTGGTGGACTCATAATAATTACTCACAAATACACCGTTTTATGGCAGATATAAGTGTGGTGAAAATGTCAATATCGGGATAGGTCCGGAGGAGAAAATTCACATCGCAAGTTTTCAAGCAGAGCCATATCACAGACTGTACATTCCGTATATGGATAAATTTTGTAATTACGATCATTGTAAATTGCAAAGTGGTGTTTACTTCCCAATATTATTTATGCCAATAACTTTTTAAATTGAAATGGGGCATTATAGTAAATCAAATACTTGTTAAGTCCCTCCTGTGCTATCACAAGCCAATAGTAATCATTATAGGAGCGAGAAAACACCGCATCAACTTCTTTATTTTTAAGAAAGATTTCAGCATCCTCTGCCCATTTATGAGTGTGAATTTTGAGATTTTCACAATCCAATGTTAGTACTTGTTGCACTCCTCATTTTATAAGGAGTTCCTTGAGTATGGACTGTATTCAATAATTGAACCATAAAACAGCTATAACAAAATTATTTTCGAAAATCAAACATAGGATACCCAGAAATAGCTACCAAGAAATATTTCATCAATGTTTAAGGCCGGTTTCCTCCCATATGAATGGTCTCTCTGTGAGTAACTAACGGGATTTCAACGGTTTGATCCTTGCATGAGTAATGAGCTTAGTCATTAGGGTAATGCATTGTGCGGCCACGAGGTACAAATTATAAGAGGCGGAAGAGACCATTTATTTACCGTTTCAAGGATTTTTTTGCCGTCAGTT
Source organism: Adelphocoris suturalis (assembly GCA_030762985.1). NCBI lineage: Eukaryota > Metazoa > Arthropoda > Insecta > Hemiptera > Miridae > Adelphocoris > Adelphocoris suturalis. Next base: position 60,083,343 of record CM061040.1, on the reverse strand, counting down.
CAGCAGCTCTTCTCGCACCATTTGCGGAACCGCAAAAGTAAAGTGAGACGGTGTTGGGAAGGGGATGAAGGGATGTAGAAAAAAGGTCCAGGTGACAAACGAGCTTGCCGTTGGTTGGAAAGAGGTAAAAACATACATAGTTTACCGCGCATCCGTCTTGTCAAGTTTCTTATTGTGACACTGTCTACGAAAAGCGTTTCTCAACCCAACTCCCTTCACTCATATGCAGCGTGACGGTTGGGAAAACAATAATCTTCTTTTCGAGAGAATGAATATGCAAGACAAGTTATGTCTTTGTGCTTTAAGTTGGATCAAAGATAAATCTGAATTCGCGTTGGAATCCAGGCCTTTGGCACTTTCATTTCTACGAACCGAAGTTACAGAAACATGCTAGATTTTTTCTACAGAATCAAATTTTCAGCCGTATGTTGCGTTGCAGAAATTAAAAAAAAAGTTCTTGGGTAATTTTGGGTGTGTGTACCTATCTGCTATTCCCTGCCCATCATCGAAATCAATCAAATTGATTTCATCAGACTATGATGGAATGGATTAAGCAAGTCAGGCTTGTTTGTTCTCTTTGAATTGTATTCTCTAATAGTACCCTCTGAGCATGTGGATATATAAAATCCTCTTCTCGCTCATAAACCTGACGATTTTTTAGTGGTGTTAATAAAATCATTTGGAGCAGTGCCAGTTAAGCACTTGATGGTATTTTTATAATGTATCTAGTATTGTACCTAGATGTTAGTTTATGATGAGCACCTAAATCAATGTGTAGCCAGAAAAAGACCCATTTGCTACGTGTAAGGTACAGGGAGAGGAGGTGTCCTTTGTTTTAGGGGATGGCTAACCATCACAATTTTGATCAGAAGATGACTACCAGCACCCATCACCTTAATATAGCGAACTTTTGAAACTCGATACCACCACTAGTTCCTATATTTTTCCTTGGCCACCACACGCTACTAATTTTTCGACGAATAACATATGAATAGGCACTTTCCGATTAGCTCTCTGCATTAGATATTAAAGGACTGTAATGGGTAATAAATGACAGTAATTTAGTTTCATAGGAACAATTACCAGTATTGTAGGGAAGGTACATCCAGTTATTTGCCTACCTGATCAATGTGGTGGGATAGTATGGCCCTAGTAGTGGCTTGTATAAATATTAATGGGTAGTATATATTGAGATGCCCTATTACACTATTTAGTTGCCTGGAGCGATTGTTTTCACTGTGAGCAGCAATAAGCACCTTTTGCTGAGCCTGTAGTAAATAGTTCAACATCTATTCAACAATTGATGTTCATTTGAGTTTGCTCTGAAAGTTCATCTGTGGAAACACATTTATCGTATCTATTATTTACTCTGTGCTTATCCTTTTTCCCCGCAGCCTACTTTTCATATTATTCTCATTGTGGGCAATAATATAGAATAAGAAACTATGATGAAACCTCCTCAATTGCATAGACGATCAATAATAAACAATGTGCTAAGAAGACAGGTTATTCGTGGTTTGATTTTTTGCTTCAGTGATAAATAATTTCCAAATAAAAATGAAATCACGATTAACCAAAAATACATTTTTTCATGTGAGTTTTCCCAAACTGGGACTTTACGATTGACTAAAAATGTAATTATTTCCCGCGGGTTTCCCGAATTGGCCAATAAGAAAGGGTTGGTTATGGACAGAAATTGTTGCTAGCTGATCTACTTCGGTGAGAATACATAGTGTTTGGTCGCGCGCCAATTGCCTCACCTCGCACGACGTTAAGTAGGTAACAGCGCCCCTCCGGTCACTAAAGAGACTTCACTAAACAAATGCCGAATCAGGTGAATGAACTGGAGAAGTGAGTTTTTGTTTGAGGATTATTGCCGTGCGCTCTTGCTTCTCTCTTGAGATCAAATTACATACCTGTCTTCTTATATAAATATAATTTAAAATCGAATAATCATTTTTCGTTCTTGACCTCGTCCCTAGCGGGAACACATAGTTATAATGTATAGTTTGTCAAAAAGACGCCAATATTACTCACATTATACTTGACATCTTCACAAGGTTGATTCCTTTTCAGTGAAGGGTGTTAGGCGGAAGTACCTCGTTGCTTAGGATTTCCAACTTCTCCGGTAATGGTAGTGCCAACACATTTTCTAATATCTACCTAACCTACAAAGTTACATTATAAAAAGCTGAAAACGTCCAAATACGTAATATTTTACCGTGAGAGAGCAAGAGAGAACATTTGAAAGTTTTCTTGCTCCGCAGTGATTGAACAAGATACCAACGTTATCTTGGTACAGCAAGCTAACGCTAACGCCGTTACAAGGTTGATTCCTCGCGGCGGTCGAAGGTGACGGGGCCACTCGGGCTTCTGATTGCCCCCCGGTAATTCAGCTGTCTCTCCGACCATCCAAGAGAAAAGAGCCGGACTTTTTGCCGCGGACCCTTCAAGCTCTCGCATGCCCCCCCCCCCCCTTCACCCAGTTTTTCGCCGCCGGTTGAGTTGAAGAAGAGCCGAGTGCCAACGCCGCTTTCCAGCTATTTCCGCACTCCCGCTCTCTCCCCTCACCGCTTTTTATTCCGCGCTATTATTCTTTCCTTTTCCTCCCTTATGAGTGAGCAGGGGGGTGAGTGGCGTGCTCGCCGCCCGTCCAGCTCCGCTACGGAGAAAAGCGCGGAAAGGAGAGCATTCTCGTGTAATTGGAGCGGTCGTTCTCTCCTGAAGACCTCCCCCATATACGGTCTTTTTCAGCCCTGCTCTTGCACAATTGAACGTGTGATTGTTGAATTTTACCCTAGATCCACGAATGAGCAATATGGGATATACAAGGAATGGTTCAGGGCAGAAATTATACCGACCTAATCAATATTTTTTGGTACAAACATGCTGGCAGGAATGATGATTAGGTACGGTTAAGATACCCAGAAACTGGAACATATATTGCAGGAAAGGCCTGACATAGGAAGAATGCCAGCCTCACATTTCATAAATAATAAAACTATTTCATTTTTTGTATTTCATCAGCTATGTTTTTGAGGATGTCATACTTTCTTTGCGTCCCGTTATTTCGACATGATGCTTTTCTAATGATTTCCACTTACAACAGAACCACTCGTTGGAAAGATCTCAATTTATGCTTAAATCTTACGTTGCCTATCCGAAAATGAAAGCACATGAGATTCATGCAAACCCATTAATGAAGTGTAAACAACTCTGGAGGTATAATAACAAGGCTTTTTTTTTGTGTGTGTGTAACTACTGCAAACCGCGAGATTTTGAAGAATCAAGAAGAGCTACTTTTAACATGAACATGTTTTATATCTGAACCTGTTTTTGGTAGAGAGGCTCTCTGGGTCATTAGGAGACTATTAAAATTATGGACTCTTCAACTGGACTATCAGCTGAGTGAACTAAATTGTCTCCTGTTCATCCTAGGAAGTTGAAATTTGATATAGAGACTCTCTGAGTTAATGAGACGATTGAAAGATGGGTTCTTTCCTGATCGGCTAAGTGAGCTACGTTCCCAAGGAGGTTGAAATTTTTAGTGCTCCTTTACAGTTACGATAAAAATCATAAATGGTCTGATTCACCGTATAAAACACATTCATGATTTATGTTTTCTTCCTTAAAGAGGAGGATATTTCTTATAACCGATTGCAAATTATATGATAAATTTTGAGTTGCGGGTTTTATCCTAGACTACTCGACCTAATTCACAACATTTGGCTCAATAATCATACATCAGCTGGGAATTCAGTAGGTAATCTTGGTGTGGACAATCCTAAAAAGAAAATTGAAGGGTTGTTTTTAAGGGTAAAACTAGTTATTTAAAGTGTAAAACATGGTTGTAAAGGAGTTGGGGAGTTTTTTTGAGATAGGGAGCTTTAAGATAGGGCAAACCGTCATACGACAAACATTTTATCTTCTTAGAATAGGGTAATTGTAAGCATCTTAAAGAAATGGGAAATGCGACCCGTGACTCCAGTATGCAATTGATTATGCCATTAATCATCTTCTGGATCAATCCGAAGAAATCAGAAGCAGCACTATTATTAAGGTGAAGAACGGCGGAGAAAACTACCCAGCTGGTCAGAGAACCAACTCATCTCTACAACCGGGTGCAGCTCGAAGAAAGTCGAAGAATCGATCAAGATCAGAATGGGCCATCGAACTATTGAAAAATAGAAAAATGAATCATTAAAACCTGCACGATTGAGATTAGTTATATGTGATGAATTTGCATATGAAGTGTTTTCCCCAATTTCGCACTAATAACTTACCAGGCGGCTTGCCAGACAGTTTGAGAGAGGTAAATGCGACTCAATCTCGTCGATCTACGAAGTCCTGGGTTACGCGTTGAGCTGGCGACATCGCTGAGGATATTGTAGGGTAAGGTGGGGAAATGGCGTACCCTTAACTTAATCTAACCAAGATTATCGCAGAATTGATCGTAGAGATATCGGCATCGTCATATTTTATCACAAATGCAATCAATTTTCATAACCCAAACTCGTTTTTATAGTTTGATGAAGGTAGGGAGTACTATTTTATGTGATACGAAAAAAGTGCAATGGATGGAATTACCCAGAGGATGTCATTCCCCCATCTCACCCTATGATTGTCTTTCATTGTCCATCGAAGAAGGGCTTCCTTTTACTGCCCACACCAGACTTAACAATTTTCCACGGACAAGCGCTGTCCAGGATGGACAAGATCAAACTAAAAAGTTCCTATCATGATCGTATGAGCGGATTTTCTTAAATTACTTACCTATCGTATTATAATGTTTAATTGTATCGGACTTTGAGCAATTTGATTGCAAAGAAATTGTTTTAAAAAAATTTGAGGCAAAAAAAATCATGCTAAATAAAATTCTTCAATTCAAAAAAGATTTTGGATTTTCAGATTTTTTTTCTTTCGTTTTTATAGTTTTTTTCATCAAATATTAAAATTTAAGTAACTATGTTTTTCCATCATAATTTCGTGCAAACATTTTTTATTACCCTAGTTAACCGTTGAAAATGTTTTTCACTAATATTCTACTAAAAAATATAACTAAGAATTTTTGGCTATTTTTATTGATTTTTTCAACACATTTTTTGAAATTCCAATTTAGTCTGCTCGAATAGTGCTGGCAATCGAACTCATCCTTTCAATTGGAAGGCTTGACTTTTTGCGCAAGAACGGTATTTTTATCCCAGACCTGAAGAGAGTTATTCTCCTCAATGTCATATAAGTATATGAAAAAGCGCAAACATCAGGAATCGCTTTAGAATTCCTCAAAACGGATTTCAATTTGGAAATGTTTTCAAAAATTTTCATTTTAAACATTTCCGAGCCATTGCATTAGCTTTGCCATTGCCGTAATAACTGGTGTACTAAGGACCCTAGTTCTGGGCTGCCGTGGGACAAGTACCAGCTATACGCGTATCTATTATAATAATGCCGTAAAATTCTCATCGGTGTCTAGAAGTGTAGGTCACTATCTTGCGTACTATAGCTATCTTACGTGCTGTTTCCTTCAAGGTTCTTATCAACGATAGATGGTATGGTTCTTCTTGCCCATCTCACAAATCCGAAAACGTCGATGTTGTTAAGGGTTTAACCTTATAAGGAGTAGTCCATGATACTATGATATTTTTCTATGTCTTATGGCTCGGAGTTAATCACATTTTTCCGTTTTTCCGTAACGAAATTATGTAACTTAAAGAAAAAAATAGACTCAACAATCGATAAATAAATTGGGGCTACTAGCTAGAAACGTGGTAGTTAGATATGTTGTAACCGGGTTGTAAGGAGATAGTTTGAATAAGGTTCAGTGTCAGAGAAAGTTACAAACACGCGAATATCCATGTAACGATGTATCTCCATGAAGTGTCGATGCACTTCTGCGCATGCGCATACGTTTAGTGTATCAACAAGTATGGCTTTAACGTTTCAGGGTTTTGAATACAGAAAGCCAAACCCAAGAGGATTTTTGAATCAAAACAATCATTACAATAAATTAAAAAATAATTGATATTAAGAAGAACAAATCAATGATTTAAACTCATTAATCAAATAATTTATTAATGATAGCCTCGGCGAAGGCTTATATTGTGAAAATAACCGATAATTACTGAATAACTACGATTTCAAAATCTGTTTAAATTAAAAAAGATATGTTCCTGAACCACATTTCATCAGTTAAATACGTACTTCATGTCATCATTTCCTAAACATTTCATTGGTTTAGATAATAATGGAGGGTTGTAAATTTACAGTCGAGTAGACAAGTTAACAAGTAAAGTGTTAAATTTGTTATAATGACGCAGTTTTTATGGCTAATCTACCCACCCGAAAACGTTTACCAATTGCAGTAACTAAATGTTCGATCCACAAATGCGTAATGGACGATTCCAGAGCCTTACTACGTACAACCAAACATTATATATGCTAATTTTTTCGTGGAAACTAGTGGGTCTCCTGACTAGATTCCTCAAGAAGTTTGATCAAACCATGGAATCAACATAGGACGTCTCACATTGTTGGAAAATAAAATCGGTAGCTCTATAGAAGAGACCGATAGACTATAGCTCCAAATTACACCTTCTCGATTTTCAAGTGAATTTACAAATCATGCAACAACTAAATTGATAGGTACTATATCAATATTCTTGGAAAAGAGGAAAGATTGAGAACTAAACAGGATTAATCGAGTCGATTCAGAAAAAAAAACCAAAGCAGTTACTGGCTAGAACGTCCAGTCGAAGCAGATACTTACTATGATTTTTTTTTCCTTCGAATTGATCATATATTTATAGTTAAATTTGTTCCAACAAAATATCAACGAAATAAATTAAAGTATGGACCGGTGGTGTCTTTTCTTCCTCGTCTGCTTCATCAAAGTCTTTCCTTATTCGTATTCCTCCCCAATAGCCTGTGCCCCATCTTCCGTCCTAAGACGCCTGATTTTCTTCAAGACGCCTAATTTTCCGCCGCGTTCCTCAAATACGCTGATTGATGGCCCAGATTATTCCTATTTGAATTTTTGTGTGAACTCACCCTGACACACGGGAGAAAGGTCTATTCCATTTTTCTGACAGCGTGTGTGCCATCCGCTTCAGGAACAATGATACCTACTTCGTTCGTCAAATAAGACTCCTTCATTTTCCATTGTACAAAAACTGTTCAACATCTATTCAAAAACGTTTGACATGTCACGTAATATTACGCGAAAAATCCCGCTTCCAATCTATTTACTCAATCCAGTGCGTACTAATTGGCATTATCAGGCACTGTTAATCGTAAGAAATTGACAGGCCAACATCATCTCGACTTCGGTGCTGAAGTTCAAAACCCTTCCTGCTTTCCACTGCTGATGACGAGTAAAAATTACAACGCACGGAACCATCCTGAGAAGCTGAGTGAACTTTGGGGCAGAATGATGTTTCATGTTTCAACAGTTTCCTTCCGAGACTATTCATAGATAGTGGAAACATTATTTTTAAATTAAGTGAGTAAACATTTTTCGTTTTCAAAATCATATTTTCTTCGTTTTAGATCAGTCTTAACAACTTACTTACATACTTACCTATGCTCCGTGAACATCTGATTGTCGTGTGTCCGCTGATCCCTGTAACAAGATCAATTTTATAGTTTTTACCCTATCTTGGGAAAATTCCTAGGGGATTTGTGGATTAGGCAATGGACGGTCACCTATGAGTTTCATCCATGCCGGATTTTATCACTCTGCGCATGCGCGAACGAAATTCCATGAAGCATCATTTTTCACGTCTAAATTGTCCGATTTCGCTGGAATTTGGAGGATAGTAGTTGGGAGAATACCATTAGATCATTTCATATCAATTTCAACATTTTCGTATCTGCAGTAACATCTGCGCATGCGCAAATGTGAAATTCTAGTAATAAGTGGAAATTCTCCGTTTCTCATGCAATTTTGATGAGATTTTTATGGAATGGACGAGTTTGGAAGTAGATAGCTCTCCATTTCATTGTTCACAATTCAATACCTACTTCACTCTGCGCATGCGCTAACGTAACATCCATCAAGCTTCATTTTATCGTTGCCAAATATTGACCGATTTTGTCCTGTCATGCTAAATCTTGTTACTATTTCAAAACATTTACAATTATTGATTGCATTTACAATAAATTTAACAGTTAAATGATCTATACATCCACTACAAGGAAACTATGGAACACACCCAACTTGGCAGAAGTTTTATCAGTTAGGTTCCAAGTTGGTAGGATCTGATATGTGCAGCGTTGTTTATTGTTATATATTTTATTATATTCATAAAACTTTGCTGAGCCCTAAAGTTGAACGTTGGGCGGTACGTAAGTCGAGCCGAAGAAAACCTTCACCCCCATCAAACGAGTTGATAGAACGTGGGAGAAGAATCTTGTGGTTGAGACAACACAATTGTTATTTTCACACATATCGGTTGGGCCATTTCAGTAACGTTGACGTTCTATACAGCGTAAAAATGGCTCGCTCGAACGCCTACTAACAAGGCTTTCACCGGGAAATAGAATTACAGAGACGAACGACACACTCTCGATAAACCGTTGTGTGCTCTTGAACGGCCAATGGACAGGTTTAACCTTTTCAAAACAGGGAAAAGACGAATTAAAGCTAGCGACACCCCCTCCACCCACAAGGTCCCGTTCTACAGGCGTTCTTGAGGCTTTAATGAGGTGCTTAATGGTAGACCGCTCACCCTCTGCCTCCTTCCCAACATCCTTCTTCCTCACCGCCTTCTACTCTAGCCTCCTACTACATGGACGAGCTCGTTGATTGGCAGATCGATATGGAGGCCGAAGAGGAGCTGTGTGTTCTGGAACCCTAAAACGAAAATGTCGGTCGTTAGCGGGTCTACGGGTCGTGACAACTTATTGAAAAGCCACTCACCATTATTAGTTTCTTGTGGGGAATGTTGGAGTGACAGCTCGGATGGTTGAAATATGGAAGTGAGATGTATAAAATATAGGTAAACAAACGAATACATTTGAAAATCAGAATACTTAGATAGGGAACCTATTGAAGCAATTATTAATTATGTACTGAATGAATAAAATGTTGTTTACCACATTAAATATAAGTGTAGTTTTTTGTTTTTTGTAATTTGAGATGTTATAGGCCTCTCTTCCCATTTCTTGAAACTGCTACCTCCAGGGTTATACTGGAGCATTTCAACTTCCAGACTATCCTGTGGGTGTTGCAGGCTTAACGTCCCCACCTTTGGAAGCGGTGACTATTCAGACCCATCACTTCTATCACAGATGCGACCATCAAAGAGGCAACAAGAGGCCTATTCGTGAATCACTGGCTGGGCATTAGTTTTGACTTTATCAACACTAAGTTAGCAAGTTTCTATTCTTTTGAGGATGTAGCACCTGACATATGGGAGTTTCTCCTCCAAAATGTAAAGTCGAATGTACAGATGTAGGTAAAGAAATTAATAAATTTATAATTTAAGAATGTATAGAAAGGAAGTCATACGAACAAAACGTTATTTTTGTACTGTATGAACGATTTGTTCAACATTACCATTCAGTTATCATCTAGTTATTTTTCATAATTGATTTATGATTTATGAATAATCGTCATCATGAATCACATTGGTTATGAACTTATAGGCTGCAGATGACGGTTTAGGGTAGAAACTCTTCATTCACCTCGATGTTCTCACCATTCAATGATCCTGGAATGAACCTTCGACATTTACGGTTTATATAGAGTAGTACATATAGAGTAATTCTATAGATAGGCCTAGTGTATGAAAGGCGAGTTCTATCTTTGTAGCCATTTATCAGGCACTGTACCAGTAGCTTGGAGAGGGACGGGCGAGTGCCTTATGTATTTGCACTTCTCTCACCATTTTCAGCACTGATATTTTAACCAGAGCCTCTTTATTTCACTAGATCCCTGATTTTTTATTGTTTCACGAGTTTTATTCAATGGGCAGTGGGTTTTGGCACCTCACATGCATAATGGTTATGACCACTCAGCCCTGTGAATATACTCTTCCCAACACCAGCGCTGCAGTATGGAAATAATTATCATCTGCAGTTCTTTTCCAAATCTGAACTGTGGAAATACTCAGTTACGCCCAATCGAAGAATACATTGAAGTACTTGCAAGCATCACAATGGTTGTTGATGCTAATCTCATTTTTGGAATTCGTACAGGTCAACGAATACATATACCTACTAACAAATGTGAGAATACAGGGTGACACCGAAAACCTGAACTATCTTCCACGTAATTCTTAGTCAAATATTTACAAAACTCCGTTTATAAATCGCAGAGCGGATGTGCAAGGGTGCGAACACTTGTTTTCAGGAACCCACCTTGGGGGAAGAAGTATCCCCCAACTTCAACATCCCTTTGAGCGAGTAGTCACCAGCAAACAAGTGACTTTTTTTTTTTTTTTTTTTTTTTCACCACAGTACTTAAACATTATTGTTCGAAAAATCATCATTACAGTTTTGATGACAATAAGAATATAGTAGGATGTAAGTATCTAATGAACATGAAACATGAAGTTCAGTTACACCCCAGTGGTTGTTTCGTAAGTACCAGTCTGTAGCGGTACTACCGTCTTATCGGTCCAATAGAAACATATTTTAGTGATGTACAGGCGTGAATATTATTTAACATATTCTTGTATTTAATTTCTAATTGAACGGTAGTAAAAATATATAATATCACTCTTAAAAATGTTGAAATTAAACAATAGAACACTCGAGAAATAATACAAAATCTCTATATTCAAATTCACAATATTTTAGAACGTATTTTCACGGAAACTTTTTTAAGACTTTTTTAAGACGGAGACTTTTTCTATGAGTCTCCGCATCTACTGCTACAAATTCACAGTTTTGACTCAGAAGCTGCGATTCCTGATGATACTGGTCTATAGATTCCTCTGGATATTGCTTTCGAGAGGCTAGCCTATGCCTAGCAAAAATTTCATTAGTGGGTTTTACATAAGTTGCCTTTAATAACCCTATTGCATCAGCAAATGTAGTTTTATCAGCAATCAGTTGATAAACTGCAGGGGATATACGGTTTATGAGAAGGTTTAGCTTACCCTCATCGTCAATATCAGTGAAGGCAGCAGCGAAAATTTCAAAAGTCTTTAACCAATATTTCCATTCCTGCGTGGCTGTCGGTGAATGTGGGTCGACATCGAACTTCTCTGGTTTTAAGAATCGATCCATTGTTGATTTGAATTAAGATGAATGTACTTCCTGACCTATGCACCAATGTCATTATTGGACACGACTTACTTAAATTGCATTCTGAACTTCACTTTTCTTTTGGGGGATCAAAATCACCTCTGACAGTCTGCTATCTTGCACCCGCAAAGATAGAACCTCCTCCTCTCTTTGAATTCCTTACTGGGGATGTAAAACCGATTACAACGAAATCTCGGAAGCACTCAGTTGATAATTATGAATTCATTAAAAATGAAGTAGAAAAATTACTTGCAGATGAGATTATAGAAGAAAGCAGATCCCCTTGGAGAGCACAAGCTTTTGTAGTTAGCAATGATACTAATAAAAAACGCATGGTGATCGACTACTCACAAACCATCAACCGATACACGCTTTTGGATGCGTATCCCCTGCCAGATATTGAACATACAGTCGCTAAGGTTTCCGAAAACTCCTGGTTCAGCACTATTGATTTTAAAAGTGCCTACCACCAGGTTCCTCTAAGAGAAAAGGACCGGCCTTACACCGCTTTCGAAGCATGTGGTCGTCTCTATCAATTTCGGCGTTTGGCATTTGGCCTTACAGATGGGGTCCCGTGTTTCCAACGTGTTATAGACAATGTTATTTCTAAAGAGAAGCTTGAGAAGACGTACGCATATTTAGATGACGTCACTGTTTGTGGCAAGGACAAGGAGGAACATGACAAAAATCTAAAACGTTTCATGGATGCAATACAAAAATACGGTTTCACAATAAATCAAGAGAAAAGTAAATACGCTCAAACATCAATTAGGCTCCTTGGTTACAGAATAGAAAATAAAACTATTTCACCTGACCCAGATCGTCTCAAACCTCTCCTCAGCTTGCCTCCCCCCAATACCGCAAAAGAACTTCAAAGAACGATTGGCATGTTTGCTCATTACTTTAGGTGGGTTCAGAATTATTCAGACAAGGTGCGGGGGCTATTAAATTGTAAATCATTTCCCTTATCACCAAAGATTATTTCCGAATTTGAGATTCTTAAGAATGAGATATCAAAATCGATAGTGAACACTATTGATGATAAAGAACCTTTTGTTGTTGAAACGGACGCATCAGACTTCTCAATATCAGCTGTACTTTCTCAGTCTGGTCGACCCGTGGCTTTCTTCTCCCAAAAACCTACTGATAGTGAACGAAACCACTCGGCTGTAGAAAAAGAAGCTTATGCAATTGTGAGCTCTTTGAAGAAATGGAGACATTTCCTATTGGGACGTTATTTTAAGATAATAACTGATCAGCGCTCCGTTTCATTCATGTTTGACATGCATCACCAAAACAAAATAAAAAATGAAAAAATTCAGAGGTGGCGCCTCGAGATGTCTTGTTATCATTTTGACATAATATACAGGCCGGGAAGTCAAAATCAAGTCGCTGACGCACTTTCTAGGGTGTGCAATTCCATTCAGCCCATCAAACTTTACTCGCTTCATTGTGATTTATGCCATCCTGGTGTGACCCGGATGATACACTGGATACGAACTCACAACCTGCCATATTCAGTGGAAGAAATTCGTAGAATGACAGCCTCCTGTCCATCATGCAACGCTATTAAACCAAAATTTATCAGATTGAATCATAGCAGTCTAATCAAAGCGACTCATCCTTTTGAGAGAATCAGTATGGATTTTAAAGGCCCACTCCCATCTAGAGCCAGGAATAAATATCTGCTGACGATAATTGATGAGTTTTTCAGATTCCCGTTTGCCTACCCTTGCCCAAACTCGAATTCTTCTTCCGTAATAAACTGCCTCGTAGACTTGTTCTCGATTTTTGGAACCCCAGCCTACATTCATACGGACAGAGGAACTTCTTTTACGTCTCGAGAACTCCAAGATTTCCTGCATAGTCGTGGGATTGCTACTTCAATGTCTTCACCATACAATCCTACAGGTAATGGACAAATTGAGCGAGAGAATGGAACAATCTGGAGGACTATTTCCCTCGCACTCAAGCAACAAAACCGGGATGTATCTGATTGGGAATCTGTACTCCCTGATTCTCTCCATGCTATACGATCTCTGTTATGCACAGCAACCAACGAAACACCCCATGAGAGGATGTTTAAACACCACCGCAGATCTACCAATGGCAACTCTTTACCCACTTGGCTGGTCCCATCATCCAAAGTTCTGATGAAAAAGCATGTTCGCTCTAGCAAGTATGAACCAATGGTGGAGGAAGTACAACTTCTAGATGCTAATCCACAATACGCCAGGGTTCAGCTGGATGACGGACGGGAGATGACGGTGTCTCTGAAACACCTTGCACCATGTGGCGACGTCCTTTTGGATCATCTGGATAAACCTAATTTCAATGAAATTCCTGACAGAAGTTCTCATCAAGAAGCTGGACTCGAAAACACTGAATCTTCAAATCCTAGTCAAGTTCTTCAGCCACCAGACCATGGTTCTCCTCCACTAGTAGAAAATGTCTCTCCCACGCCACCTCACAGTGACCTAGAACTTCATCTCCGACGTTCAACGAGAGAGCGTCGGGTGCCCTCACGTTTCAAGGACTATGTACTCAATTCTTGAAGGGTGGAAGAATGTGGTGTGATTCAACTCCACATTGAATCTTGTTTTCGTTTGAATTTCGTTTCTATGACGTGTTGTTAGACTACTCTCAATATTCATGATCTATATTTCATTGTATCACCAATTAAGATGAATAAAGCCTTAGTTTCGCTTTAAAGGGTTTTTCATAACACATGTTTTATTCACATGTCTGCAACATGGAAACAAACATGCAATGGGGTTTTTACAATACTCCCCCTCAAGCTTGGGGTTTGGTTTTTAATCCCAGGCTTGTCATCATTTTGAGGTGTCGAGGTCCTGGAAGTGACTTTGTCATTACGTCCGCCGTCATTTTTTCAGTTAAGATGTAATTCAAAATTATTTTTCCATCAGCCAATGCACCGCGGATAAAATGGTAGCGGATATCAATATGTTTTGTCCGTGGATGGTGCACGGGATTTCGGGCAAGTTCTTGTGCTCCGTGGTTGTCGTTCATCAGTACAACAGGTGCTTCTTTTTCTGTGTACTGGAGTTCCTTTAGCAATTCCCCCAAACAGATGGCTTCCTTTGTAGCTTCGGTTGTTGCCATATATTCAGCTTCTGAGCTACTTAGTGCGACTGTCTTCTGCTTCCTAGATCCCCAACTGACTGAACCACCAGCTAGCTTGAAAACATATCCCGTCTTCTATGCAAGACCCCCAGTCAGCGTCGACAAAACGAATCAAATCTGATTCTCCGTGTTTAGAGAACGTCAGACCCAAATCTTGAGTTCCTTTGAGATATCTGAGAACTCGTTTCGCGGCCAACCAATGTTCTTTGGAGTAATTAGAATTGAATTGGCTAAGCATGCTGATTGTATGAGTAATGTCAGGTCGAGTACATGTGGATAAATACATGAGTGATCCGATCAAGTTTTGATATGGATAGAGCTTCGTCGCTTCTTCATCCTTCACTTCAGGTCTTCGTAGTTTTACGTTTTGGTCCGCTGGAGTGCTGATAGGTTTCGCAGTTTCCATTCCAAATCGTCGTAAAACTTGGCCGATAAATTTCTTTTGACAGAGTCGAATCTCCCCCTCCTTCTGGGCATGGGTAACTTCTATGCCCAGACAACTGTGTGTGAATCTGTCCAGCATCTTTCAACTTGAAATTTTCTTTCAATCTGCTTTTCAATGTCTCCATTGTTTTCGTCATGGTAGTGGCCAGAATCAGATCGTCGACATACACCCCAAGGATCACCAATTCCCCATCTACTTTCCCTGTATAAACACAAGGGTCTGCAGCCGTTGGTTGTAGCCCTTTACTTCTTAGTGTGACATCCAATTTCTGGTACCACATTCTTCCTGACTGTCGTAATCCATATAATGCCTTTTTAATTTTGCACACTTTGTTTCCATTTTTCAATTTCAATAAAAATTCTCTTGCTTTATTCTTGACTTCTGTTTCCCTACTCTCGTTCTCGCTTATTCTTTCTAAAATTTCTTCATAATGTTCCGGAATTTTCATGAAGATTTCTTCCGTAATCTCCCCATTTAAATAAGCTGTAGTGATATCCATCTGATGAACTATCATTCCTTTCTTCACTGCGACAGCCGTCATAGTTCGAATTGAATTCATGCGTATCACAGGGTTGAATGTTTCGTGGAAATCGATTCCTGGTCGCTGTGTGAACCCCCTTGCCACTAGACGTGCTTTACGTCTTTCTATAGAGCCGTCTGCTTTAAATTTTTCCTCAAAATCAGTCTACTTCCAACAATATTTCGATTTTGGAGGCTCATCTTTGATTTGCCATACGTCGTTTTTCAATAGTGCGCAAAATTCTTCTTCAATTGCTTCTTTCCACTGATCAGAGTACGGTCCTTGTAGCGCCTCCTTGATGCTCACATCCAGTTCCAGAAATTCTAAATTCGGTTCATTATTCGTTTCCAAAACGTTACATTCAGCCATTCTTTTCATAGCGAGTCTTTCTGATTCTTCGAACTTCAGGACTTCTTGGAGGAGTTTTCTCGTTTTCACTTCCCCTCCTTGTTCCATCATCTTCTTCCATTCCAGTTTCTTGATTACTGGTAGATGATACAAGTTCTTCAACGCGATTTTCAGGTTTTTTCGAAGTTTTTTTGTTTACAGATACTTGGATTTCCGATTTGTTTTCATCCAAGGTGTTACCAGTTGCCTTGCGTTTCGTTGTCATGAATTCTTCAAAATTTCCCATTTCTGCATCGAATTTAAATACAAATTTTACATCTCGAGTGTATCCTGGTTTTCCTTGGTTTGTAAACCAAACTTTGTAACCTTTGGTTTCCTCAGAATAGCATAAAAATATGCATTTGTTTGTTTTTGATTCAAATTTATCTCGCCTTTCTCTCTTTTCCAATGCATAACCTACACATCCGAATGTCTTGAAGTAAGATACACTCACTGTCTTCTTCAACCACAGTTCAAATGGAATTTCTCCTCCAATACTATGAGACTGACAGCGGTTCCGGATGTAATTTGCCGTGTTTATGGCTTCTGCCCAAAATGTTGGTGCCATATTCGCGTCAAGCATCATACAACGCGCGCTTTCTACAAGGGTACGGTTTTTCCGTTAGCTGACTCCGTTCTGCTGTGGGGTGTCCTTCACTGTTAGTCTTCTGGTGATACCTTCATGCTTCAAGAATTCGTCGAATGCTCTATTTCTGAATTCAGTCCCGTTATCCGATTGCAGACATTTTATTTTCTTTCCAGTTTGTTTCTCTACTTTGTTTTTATACCGTTTAAATGCGTCCAGTGCCTCAGATTTGTGCTTTAAAAACTGTACTTCGCACCATCTTGACGCGTCATCAATAAACGTGATGAAGTAGAGAGCCCCACCATTGGATTTCACTCTCATGGGTCCACAAATGTCACTGTGTACAATATTCAAAACGTCTGTTTTTCGCTCAGATTTCTTAGGAAAAGGTGTTTGCGTTGATTTTCCTTGCAAACACGCCTTACAAGCTCCTAATTTTGAATGTTTGTTGATGTTTAATCCGATTACATCACATTTTGCCATTTCTTTCATCGTTTGCTCGTTCAAGTGCCCCAATCTTCTGTGCCATAGATCCATCTTACTGCCTTCCTTTTCGTATAATATTCCAGCTGTTTCTTGATTTTTGTTCTGGCGAAGATAGAACAAATCGCCTCTTCTATCAGCCGTCAATATTGCTTCCCCTTTAGTGTTGTAGGCTGTAGCAATACGTTTTTCGAAAAGTACGTTATACCCTCTGTCCACTATTTTCACCACTGATAGTAAGTTGGTTCGTAGTCCTGGTACCAACAGTGTTTTTTCTAGTGCGAGTTCCCGTTCTTCACGATCGTTTTTGGCGTTAATTTGCACTGTTCCTTCTCCCTCGACTGGTACCGAACTGTTACTGGCTAAGTTGACTCTTTGTTGTCCGGATTTATAACGACTTGTGAACATATCTTCGTTATTACACATATGACTAGTACAGCCACTGTCCAAGCACCATTCTGCACATTCATGTCTTCCAGCAGCCATCAGAGCAGTTGCGCTTCCTGCTCGTTGCTGGTTTTTCCCAGTGCCTTTCTTCTGAGGACATTCACTTGCTTTATGCCCACGATTCCTGCAGATGTGGCATTTGAATTTGAATGTACTCTCCTCTGGCTTTCGCGACATCGTATCCCTTTGGTTTCTTGGGAATTTCTTCGATAATAGACCGTCATTTTGCTGAGGGAAATTCTGACATCGAGCTTCACTTTCTTCAATTATTTTTATTTTCAGAGCTTCTGGAGTTGGTAATTCGTCCCGTGATTCAATTGCGACTCTAAAATTTTCGTATGAGTCGGACAAACTGTACAACATCATTATCGTCATCAAATCTTGATGAATGATTACGTTCATTTTCGTCGCTTTTCTCGCAGGTCCTGTTGATTGGTAGATGTTCTCCAATTTCACCCATACATCATTGGATGTGACACAGTGTTTCACGTTCTTCAGTTCGGAGGGCGATATCATGAGTAATAGTTCTGCCTTTGCATCTTGATCCTCTTCATCCCATAGATCGGCAGAACGAACTGTTTCTTGGTCCTTTGGATCAATCACCGGCTTCTTATTTCGTCCACTCACAAAATTCCAGACTTTGTTCTTTCGTAATAGATACTCAGCATGTATTATCCAAGTGTCAAAATTGTTCTTTTGGAGCTGCTCGATCTTCACTGTTGCCATAATCGATTTCTTCTCTCCTGAAAACTTCTCTTGAACACAACGTGGGGAGGGCCCGATAACCTCTTAAAAATGTTGAAATTAAACAATAGAACACTCGAAAAATAATACAAAATCTCTATATTCAAATTCACAATATTTTAGAACCTATTTTCACGGAAAATTTGTTAAGACTGCCCATCACATGTTTTATTCACATGTCTGCAACATGGAAACAAACATGCAATGGGGTTTTTACAATAATCACCTATCAATGTGAATGTCTATAGGTAGGCGAGAGATGGTTTGCGTTCCAATCTACCTCCTTCATGACTATATTTTAAATACTGTTTTTCATGCTGTTTTCTCATGAGGTAAGTAGAAAAAATTAAAATTTAAACACAGTCGATACAAAAATAATTTATTTCTTTTAAAATTTAAGAAACAAACAAGTTTTCATCATTCATTTGATTGAGAATCACGGGTATATCCCTAATCGTAGATATTTAAAACTCAATACTGTTGGGTACGAACCCCATATACTTCCCTCCAAGGCCGGTTATGTGACTTTACTATGCAGTTCAAGAGCTCAGAGTTGATCCGGGGTCTGCCAGGACATTGAAAATGTGCACCTCGTTCACGTACGCCTTGAACGATGTTTCTTCCCTCCGTGCAAAATTTTCTGATTGTCTCAAAATATTATCTAGCATCCAAAGCACTGAGTTCAGCCCGTTCAACTAGTGACTTGCAGATTTGGCAGGAGGCAGGTCTTCAATTTGAATCGAAAAGTCTTACGTAATTTGATGTAGGAGGTACACGTACTTTTTAATTTACAGATCGACAACTTAATCCTCCGTCAATGCTTCCTGTACTTTACTGATGGTATTCAACTCCTTTCGAACCAAAAATCTCGCGAATTTAATAATTGCAAATTAAGACGTCATTGAACTTATCAGCAGAGTTGGTTTTAGAGTTGGGATTATATTTACGATTATAATCACAGAGCCTGGAGATAATAATTTGATTATGATTATACTAATGGTTACGATTGCGATTATAATTATATTCGTAATCACGGTTTTTCTGTAATTATATTCGTAGTCACAACTTTTTTGGCGATTACGACTGTATTCACAAGTTTTTAATGTGATTTTGGCCGTTAAAATCTATGTTCCCTATAATCTAACCCGTTACCGCAGATTTTTCCCTGTAATTACAGTCATAATCATAATTTTTCCTGCGATTACAGCCGTAGTCTTTTTTTTTTTGTTATTACTGCCGTAATCTTAGTTTTTCTTGTGATTACAACTGTTATGTGATAGCGAATGTATTCACAGGAAAAACTAAGATTACGGCAGTAATCATATAAAAACTACGATTACTGCTGTAATCATAGGAAAAATTATGATTATGACTATAATCACAAGGAAAAATCTGCGGTAACGGGCTTATTTAAAGGGAACAACGATTGTTGGGCCAAAATTACAGTAAAACTTGTTATTACTGACGTGATCGCAACAGAACCAAAAAGTTGTGATTACGAATATAATTACAGAAAAACTGTGATTACGAATATAATCATAATCGTAATCATAAGTGTAATCGCAATCACATCTCCAGGTGATGTGATTATAATTGTAATTGTGATTATAAGTCTAAAACCTTATGATTGTATTTGTTCTAATAATTAATTAGCCTCACTCTGCTTATCAGTGGCTAATTTCTTCTGAACGGTTTCGTTCTTGTAGGAGTGACGAAGGATGTCTGGTTATTAGTCACGATCATCCATCGGCCATTCCTGTTACTTCGCTCATCGAGTGACAAATAAAATAAAACCACAACCTTCAGGTTTTTTTTCAAAACTGGTCGGCAACATTGTAAATAAACTCCCGATTTTGACGACGAAGCACAGAGTGACGAAGAAAGCCCTGTAGTTGGGGTGTTGTTCATTACGAACAGATAAGTTGTAACTCGGGAACCGAAAGAAAAGAAACTCAAAGGGAATCAATCACGGCACGCAAAAATAACATGTAATATCCATATAGGTAATATTATTTAATATGATAGCAGTAAAATTATGAAATTATCCGAAAAATCAATTATCCGGTTGCTAGTACTTGAATCCGTCGGCTTAAAATTTTGAAAACATGCACATGCTTTACCATTGTGTTTACAAAGCAATTTTAGATAGTAACTTGGCGATATAA